>JASANE010000426.1:0-29849 GCA_030248225.1 Trileptium ribeirensis | reverse complement strand
TTACTTGCGGCAAAAATCGTAAGAGATCCTAAATCTAATCAATACTTAACAACTGCATTTGACCCTAGACTTGAGAATTTAGACTCTCGTTTCGGGTTGGGTCGGTCTTAGAGCTCAGCCGAGCCGCCCATGAGGTCTGAGGAGCTGAACCCAGCCATAAAATAAACATCGACTTTGAGTGTCGAGCCTAGTCAGAGCGGAGTGTAACGTAGTGGAGATCATGTGTTGCAAGGGTGAAAGTTTTTAAATTTCGTCCGGCGCGTCGAAGCAAGGTTATTTTTATCTTAACTTTCGAATTTTTTCTTTGGTTGGCTTTATTTCATAGTAAAATGATAAATGCCGATGCATCTTTTTGTTTTTCTATCAAGGCTCCGGTTCTAAGTTATGGGGTTTGTGGGATGGCCTCGTCGTGATTCCTCGACCCAAAATTAAAAGATTTGTTCTGACGTCCTGGACGGCTGAAGAATTCACTTGGGGGTTTTCTTGCATGGGAAATTTATTGGCGGTATTGGTTTTGCTCCGCGAGCCATGATTCTATGGGTACCGGCGCATGGCACCTCATGGTTCCTTGACGCAAAATTCCTTATTATATTGCGACGTCTTGGGAGGCTGATAGCTTGCACTTGGGGGTTTTCAGGCATGGGAAACTCATTGGCGCTGTTGGACCTTTTAAGAATTTATCTCTGGCTGTCCTTGCTGTTGGCTGACTATTGTACTATACATAAGCAGTCAAAATTATGTTTCAATGTTTAGAAAAGAGCTTTTAAGAGCAGACCACAGCTTTTCCAGATACAATAGTAACTCTATCGAGATTGCAGAAATAAGGCGAGTGAAGCGCAGGCACAACAACGCCTTTTCCGTGCACAGCACATCAGCTTTCGATAATATACATCGATATGCTATATATATGTGAAGGTCCGACAAGTCAGAATAATACCAACACCGCCAATGAGTTTCCCATGCCTGAAAACCCCCAAGTGCAAGCTATCAGCCTCCCAAGACGTCGCAATACAAAAAGGACTTTTGTGCTCAAGGAACCATGAGGTGCCATGCGCCCGTACCCATAGAATCATGGCTCGCGGAGCAAAACCAATACCGCCAATAAATTTCCCATGCAAGAAAACCCCCAAGTGAAGCTCTTCAGCCGTCCAATACGTCAGAACAAATCTTTTAATTTTGGGTCGAGGAATCACGACGAGGCCATACCACAAACCCCATAACTTCAGAACCGGAGCCCTGGATAGAAAAACAAAAAAAGATGCATCGGCATTTATCATTTTACTATGAAATAAAGCCAACCAAAGAAAAAATTCGAAAGTTAAGATAAAAATAACCTTGCTTCGACACACAGACGGAATTTAAAAGTTTTCACCCTTGCAACACACAATCTCCACTACGTTACACTCCGCTCTGACTAGGCTCGACACTCAAAGTCGAATCTTATTCTCTGGCTGGGTTCAGCTCTTCAGACCTCATGGGCGGCTCGGCTCGACTTGAAGCCCGACCCAACCCGAAACGAGAGTCTAAATTCTCAAGTCTAGGGTCAAATGCAGTTGTTAAGGATTGATTAGATTTAGGATCTCTTCGAGATGCTGCAACATTAATGTACATGGTACACTTTAAACTGAAGGTATAGTATAAAAATTGTTACCGAATAACTGAAACGGAGCGAGCGGAGTTTCCAATAACTTTACTTAGCGGCAAAAATCGTAAGATTTTTTGTCCGTCTATGGAGTTCATAATTCATCACCGGAAGGATGAATATTCACAGTTTTTTTATTTCATCACAAATTCAATCCATTTATGCACTTTAGTTTGATGGTAAACATTACTTGCGGCAAAAATCGTAAGATTTTTTGGCCGTCTATGGAGTTCATAACTCATCGCCGGATGGATGGATTTTTATATTTCATCAAATAGCTTTGAAACAATTTAAACCGACTACAAAATGACAACCAAGATGCGTTCAAAAGGGGTTCGGCAAAATGCTTTGGTCCGGGACAGAAAATGCCTATTTCAATTTTTTCCGTCTTCTCAATAATGGCTTTCGAAAAAACGGCCGGGGCCCAGAGTTGGCATTTAACTGTTTTCAACACCACGCCCTTCTAACGACTACGCAGAATTATTTTATGTTGGCTGCTCCTAGAAAATAGCCTTGTTATGACCCCAATGCCCTAGCCATATACCCGGGCTATTACCGTTTCATCGAATTATCACGGCGACCGGAATGCCGGGTCAGCAATCTTGTGGCCCGAATTCTCTCCGGTAAAACTCCACGGGCGTTGCCCACGCATAAGGGCAAAGGAGAAACAATGGGTCTCACAGTAAGACTGCGCATAATTGTCAGATTTACGTTTCACGGAATCTTCTTTGCTTTCAAGTTACCCTTCCTGTGTAATCATTTGCAATGGTCGCTCGCAAAGATCTGTGTAATAGTTGAGACATAGCCTATATATATATACTGCTGTTACATACTTCTGTTGAGCATGATAATTGCCTGAAACGAAAAACTTTCACAGATGCGGCACTGTGCTTTTGGGACAGTATGGTACAGTAATTAGGTTATGTGCGAGTGCAATTTAATGCCCATAAACTTTGGTAAAGTCCGTTTGCGTTTTTTTAAACCGGCGAATTTTCCTTTATGTATGCAGTTACGATTTACGATTCAATAACAACTAAATTCAGCTCAATATGCAGCAGTGGACCTGACACGAAACAACTTTTGTCACCTATTAGGAGGGATGGGCTGAGATTAAATATTCCTTACCTAACAATCAAAATCATACATTGACTTATACATTCAAGATATAAATTGGGCTACCAAAAATAAATACCAAATAACCCGAACAAATAAGATTATACAGCCAAGAAGGACGACTCAATATCGGTAACTAAATAAGCATGTTTACGAAAGCAATTGGAATGTTACGCTCGACGTTTCATAATGAACGTCATGTCCATGCTTCCTAGGCTTATAGTGACAACTCCCGGTTTCTAATGTTTTGATTCTCTAAGCCTACGACTGAGCTTTAGCCTATGCCTGAACCTTAGGCTGGGCTCACAATTCAATTTTCTGACCTGCGATACTTATAACAACCTTCCGTCCCACATTCGTCATTTATAGATGGGGAAACTTGACATGATCCTAAATAAATACATAAATAAATAAACGAGTAAATAAATAATGAATAGTTATATTTTTACATAATACCCCACATTTTTGAAATGTACATAAAAAGTACCGAAAACATCCGCAATGCACCATACATAGCTTCATACGTACCCGTGCTGTGAGCATCTGTATTACCGCCACAAACATTACCTAATTTGCATATATATGTATACATATATATATACATATATATATACATACTATACTATACTATACAAATAAAACATCTAAAACCACAAAACATATATAATATAACCCACGGGCCACCTACCAATAAGGGCCGCCATTATAGGTACGAAAGCTGCGGTTTTCAAGCCCGATCGGCTAGACAGCAGTCCAACAAAACCCTAGACGATCTCTCAAGTGATCCGTCTAATCCATTTGAACGTCCCGCCATGTCTTTTCAAATAATTTAAAACGGATTTCAAAACAAATGCCACGTATAATAACATTAATAGATAATTTAAAAGTCACCATATGTTCAAATTTATTAATATTTAAATTTATAAGGCAACATCGGCAGTCACTGCTCACCATCGTCAAATTGAAATTTTAAAACTCAAGCTATCGGTGTGGGTGTTTGAAAAAAAGTATGCGAATATAACATCGCAGCGGGCAGCAATGTCGAACCGCTGGCTTGTGACAACTCATGAAAACTTGAATTTAAAACCCGAACAACTAAAATCTCACAAATAAGAACCACAAAGCAAAGAAAAGTTTTCGATTTTCAGTCTTGGATATGTAGGTATTGGCCAGTTTGTGAATATATCAATATAAAAAATCGACAAAAATATGTATATTTACACAAACAAACAAGCATTGTATGATCAAAATTTTGTGCATTCAAAACGTACGTTCGCGTCGTTTAAATAGACAAACCAAAAAGGCACAAAACTTGTCAATCTGTTCTAATTCTGACACTCGTGTAAAGGAAGCCCATGTCTTAATCAACAGTTAGTGATGTCTGTGTATGTTTAAAATAAAGAAAAGCTTATTGATCCGGAAGTTCGGGGGGCGGAAACCCAGCCCCCAGACTTACTCTCTGCTTCGGCACTGCGCAACTTTGACAAGGAAGCCGGATGATCATAATCTCTTGATCGCTTCAATCGATTCGAGACGGTCACAGCAACAACACCTTTGACACAAGGTAGCAATCTTTGTGCTGTATGTCATTTAATCGTTCACCCAAACTGTACCATCACCAACAAAAGGAAACAATAAAACAACCGCAAAACCCAGTGCCCACCTACCTCTTCATGCAATGGCTCGATTATTACAGCATATATTAGCATTATTATGTTGATTGTTGTTGCTGCTGGTCATCTAATCCTTGACCCAAAAAGTACCACCAACAAAAAGAGGTCATCTAATCCTTGACCCAAAAAGTACCATCAACAAAAAGAAACAATACAAATATCCCAAAACTCAATACCCACTTACCTCTTCATCCACTGGCTCGATCAACATTTCCGACATATTAGCATTATTATGTTGATTGTTGTTGCTGTTGCAGTTGTTGATTGCAGTCACATTATTGTTGTAATTATTGCCAAATTGCAACAACTTTGCCGACGATATCGTTAGCGATTTCGATGAATCGTCATCAAATATTGGCGAGCAGCATCGACTGCTGCTGTTGTTGTAGTTGACGTTGTTTGTGCTACCACCGTTACGACAGCTAGCAGGTGGTGGTGACGACGTCGTCGCTTCGCTATCCCTAGAAATAATAAAATGCCACAACGTGGTTGCTTCCTAATGCGTACGACTATTTTAGGTACGTACAAACACCATGGCTGTTATTTTGTCAAAATCACAAAATTAATCGTGCAAAAATCCGCGTTCACATTTCTGCCATTGGTATTCGCAGCTTAGCGAACGCATACAAGTGTTCTTGTCATGTGAAAAATGCAATTTACAAACCCGCACATTTTGCTATTTCGCACGTTTGTTCGCGTTCATCAAACAATTGCACAGTTGTGCTCGAAATCTATAGTTCTACAAAGTATATATGCAATCAAAAACCATTACTGGAAACACGTTTTAAAGTGAACATAGCCAGTAAATTATGAGTCGAATTCGTAAAATAGTGACGGCTAATAGGACGGACGTACGTGTTATTGTATCGTAAATCGTAACTGCATACATAAAGGAAAATTCGCCGGTTTAAAAAAACGCAAACGGACTTTACCAAAGTTTATGGGCATTAAATTGCACTCGCACATAACCTAATTACTGTACCATACTGTCCCAAAAGCACAGTGCCGCATCTGTGAAAGTTTTTCGTTTCAGGCAATTATCATGCTCAACAGAAGTATGTAACAGCAGTATATATATATAGGCTATGTCTCAACTATTACACAGATCTTTGCGAGCGACCATTGCAAATGATTACACAGGAAGGGTAACTCTGAAAGCAAAGAAGATTCCGTGAAACGTAAATCTGACAATTATGCGCAGTCTTACTGTGAGACCCATTGTTTCTCCTTTGCCCTTATGCGTGGGCAACGCCCGTGGAGTTTTACCAGAGAGAGAACCGGGCAACCATATCGTGACCCGGCGTCCCGGTCACCGTGATAAGTCGATGAAACGGTAATAGCCCGGGTATATGGCTAGGGCATTGAGTTCATAACAAGGCTATTTTCCAGAGCAGCCAACATAAAATAATTCTGCGTAGTCGTTAAAGGACATGGTGTTGAAAACAGTTAAATGCCAACTATAAGCCACCGTTTCGAAAGCCGCTATTAAAGACGGAAAAAATTAAAATAGCATTTTCTGTCCCGGACCAAAGCAAGTTACAAACCCCTTTGGACGCGTCTTGGTTGTCATTTTGTAGTCGGTTTGAATTGCTTGAAAGTACCTGCCTGTAGCTGAAGCTTGCTGTAGAGAGGGACAAATAGCTTTAAGCTTTCCAGTGCTGTAAGCTTTAACACTGCACGGGATTGCAGCCCAACACCCGTTGGTATTTTCAGTCTTCCGATGGGATACACCCCGTGACCCTAAATGATCCGATTTCACTTCTAGACTTCACGTCTAATTTTACAACATATTCTGCTACAGTTCTACTGTCCACTCAGCCAGTGCCAATTGCTACAATTCTAAATTTCACTTTCACAAATTTCAATATGATCGGCAGTCTGATAAGTTTCTACGACGACACAACGAGATCGGGCTCAGTTCAAAACACAAGACACATTGGCTCAAATTTGTTAGCCCATCCATGTAATGAGATTAGCGGGAGGTTTTGGTAATGCAATTTAAGGCTTATCAAGCGTACAATTGGCTAACCCGCCGAAAACAACGTCGTCTGAAAATAAATAAAAGTTACGTAATTAAATTATGAAAAACTAATAATGAAATAATTAAATTATAAAATATACAAAACCAAACTTCATAGTATATTTCAAAAAACCAATATTTCACAAAGAATATTATTTTTAGCATGTATTAGGAAAAAGTTTAGATACTTCCGTATTGGGAACATTTCTGTAAGAAATTTATCAAAGCTGTCCACGAAAATATGTTTAAGTATAGCTATATCTATGTATAGGCGTATATGTATGTTTTTCTGACGTCTCACCGTGAGAAAGGGTCTCGGCCCAACTCCCCGGAGCTCAACAAAAAATTCGGTTCTTTTCCATTATCCCCCCGCCCGCATTTGCCCAAAAATGGTCAGATTTTGAAAATTTTGGTATTTTTGTGATCCGCGAAACCTCCCCTGATCATTTCTACCAAAAAAATTAAATTTTTAAAATTTTATATTTTTTCGGGTATATACCGAGGGAACCCGTAATTTTTTTCTTAACAATTGGATTTCACCCACCATTCGACGCGGCTTGACGAGCTGAGTGTAATGGTGTTATTTTTCACGGAATCCGATGAAAACACCCTAAGTTATGGCCTAAAAACTGTTGAATTGCTGAGCCTCTCGACCTCCGATAGTTTTGGCCATAACCTAAGATCCGGTTACCGGATCCAGTTAAAAATATCATCATTCGATTCAGCTCGTCAAACCACGTCCAATTGCGGGTAAAAATCTAATTTTCATGAAAAAATTTTGAGTTCCGAAGGGGAGACGCTTGAGACCCGAAAAATCTAAAATTTTAAAAATTATAAATTTGGTTGAACTGATCATGGGGGTCTCGAGGATCACAAAAACACCAAAATTTCCAGAATCTGACCATTTTTGGGCAAACGCGGGCTGGGGGGATAATGGAAAAGAACCAAAAAATATTCAGAGAAAAACCTCTCCGCCAAATTTCGGAACGTTCAACAAGCCTTCCAGCCGGATATCTATGAGCAGGAAGCGATCCCAAGGCGTAAATTAAGGCAAAGCGAAGCTCAGCGAAAGACATGCGTGGCACAGCCCATTTTTAGACAGGTTCATGACAACGGCGTACCCAGGGGAGGGGGGGTCGCGACCCCCCCTTTTGACTCAACCCCAAACAAAATTTTTTTGAACGATCCCGTTGAAAATCATGTCGGAAATTGTCCTAAAATTATCCTCTCTCGCACTAGAAAACAATTACTTTCAACCGTATTTTTGACCAAACTTCACATTTTTGTATTAAAATTCGCTATTTTGGCAACAGTTACATTTTTTACTTGTTTATGGCGTACTTAATATATACCAATTCAGGACACCGCTTTCATATTTCTGAGCGCGACCCCCCCCCCCGGACCTCCCCTTTTAGGTACCCACTGTGGGCCGTGACCCCCCCTTTCAAAATTCCTGGCTACGCCCTTGGTTCAAGATCTCATTAATGAATATAGTCTAATAAATGAAGGAAGATGTAGAGTTATATAGTGTAGATTTGAAATATATTTAACGTAACGGGTGCATTATCCTATCCAGTAAAGGGTTCCTATCGTAATACATTCTCTTTGGGGAATATGGGGATTATTCCCTTGAGGCTCGGACGCCCATGGGGACGACGTCGATCCCACCTTAAGGCAGTCCGACCCATCGGGGCGACGGCAATCCCCATCAACAAGCTCGATCCCACCCACTGAAGGTGCGCGGAATATTTTGGCAAAAATTAAGAACAATTTTGAGGATCAACAAATTTTGAAAATTTATACCCCGCGCCCGCGCCAGCTCAAACACCAGCTATCCCATCCTCCTGGGACTTCAGACCTCCTGTGTGTATGCCTAATGTATTTACATGATAGTATTTATCTCTGGGTCTATAAAGAGATTGAAAATCGAAAAAAATATCCTCCATTTCTTTATTAATTAATCGATATGGCTCGTCATACAGCCTCCGAGCCATATTGTAACCGGGGAGGGGGACGACCAGATCTCCATGACAGACTTTTTTACACTCGATGAAGCCGTCGGTGGGAGACGATGAGCTCGCGCCCACATCTATATAATATTAGAAATTCTCCGGTTCAGACAGCCGTTCGGCCCGGTCCATGGTCCGAAGCAACAGAAAACGGCAATTTCATCTCAGCCGACGACTGACATAACATTTTTGTCTAACCATGATCCCATTCTATTATTGTAGATCATACCGTCCGTATATTTACAACTTCAGCAAAGAGAATAAGGACATACCACGGAACTGTCACCATAACAATAGCAATCCGAAAAAGCCATCCCTAATCTTCGCTGTTACGTATGGTAGCCCGGATGGTCGGCAGTGTTTCCAGATGAAAGCGGCCACCATATCAAACGTGTCTTATCTTGATGACATACTATTAACTGAATCGAACAAATATATCTAAGGCACGTCTCATTGTTCTCTCCAACTATATGTAAAATCTATTACCGTACTAATTGTTATTGTTACTATTATAATTACTGCTGCAACTATATATTACTCATCGCTATTACGGATACTCCTTCAGAACACATTAATACGATTTGTGGGAATGACTACAGTCCCGGCCAGAAATAACTGCAAAATAATAGAAAATTTCCATCATTTTCGATTTTGTCGGAAAATTTCAATTATTTTAGATTAAATCGATTTCGATTGCAATGATTTCTGGCTACGACTGTAAATGCTATAATACTAGTCGTTTGTCTCATCGCCAAATTCCTGAAAATTCTGAGCGTTGAATATTTAATTTACAGAAACGTATACAGCTATATTTATATTGAGCATTAGATTACAAAAGTAACCTTGAATTGCTCTACAAAATGAGACCAAAATCACCTCGGCTATAGCTCCAGCGGTTGTGGAACTAGCATTTTCGTGGATTTGGGTCTCATGGGCCAGTTAAAAAACCTTTTCGGACGAAACCTCCAGCGTAAATTATTACAATCGCAGCATATCGTTCTCAGCTACATAAAGAATGAATAGATCTACAATATGAGGCCAAAAACATACAATTTCAAGACATATTCAACACATAGAATTTTAAAGCTTTCAAATAAGCTGCATCACCCAGCTGAATCAATCCGCCCAGCCAAAATTGAGTTACGTATGTGCGTCACCCTAAAAGCCCCCAAAAAAACAGACATCGTGAAATTTCACCACTGTCGCGGGTAGTAAGAATTCGTCGCTTCGCTCGTTTCACGCACTCACTCAGAATTTTATTAAAATCCGGACAGTTTTATAAGATCAAGTGGAAGCAAAAGACATAGCTCATGCGAAGGCATGTCAGCTAGTTGTCAAAATAGAAAAATGGTATATATATCGATGTGAAATACTAGAGATATAATTACTTAAATTTTGTTATAAAAAATGAAAGTACTAAATTCAACCAAAATATCACTAAATTTCAATGAAAAACTATCAATTAGAAATACATTTCCGCCCGGAAAAAGAGTATATACTCGAATTTCTTAATGAAATAAAAATTGTTTCGGGTGACTCAGAGGTTTCGGACTAAATCTGTTTCGAAACTTGAACTGGGGCTGTACACATATTTTTTTGCTCCTGCGAATGCCTGCGCCAATTAGAGCAATTCCGTTTTCAACTCCAATCCTGCTTTACAATCGCGCATGACGTATTTGATAATAATCCTAGGGACCACGTTGACCATCCCGGGTCATGCTGGTCATAACAATATGGCTTTTTGGGTATTGCAAGTAATTTAAGACCATCCAGCATTACACAATTTTCGTGAGGCTCGCTCAATTTTCTTGTCATGCCTATTTTTATACTGCCGATATATTCTATCATCCATTAGAAATACTTTTTCGGCTACAACTAGCTACCATACGACTGTTACTATATGAACTCAGAGTAATCTTCATGTCGCAAATAGCTCCGGTGATTACCATCAATGTTCGCCATTGTTGGTAAACCACTATAATCACTGTGATTATCCAGACCACCAAAACCGCTTAAGGACATAATCTTTGCCATAAGACATATATATATATAGCACGCAAAACACGCTTTAGATAACCATTGCGCTAAGGCACAGATCACGGAACAAACCACTAAGATAATCACGACCAACGGTAGTGAGATAAATCAATAAATAAAAACAGTCGTACGTAAACAATTTAATACAACTAAGTTAATTTTAGCTACTAATCGTTTACAGATGAATGAAATCGACAGACTCATTGTTAATGGACGAAATCACACATATACTAGATATTTATATATACAAATATATTATACGCTATATATATATATTAACGGTCATCGGTGCAGGTCTTATGATCGCGAGGTTGCGTTCTCGAAATCTTTGTGTTGGATAGCTTTCTCTGGCACGGTACGAAGGCCATATCGCACCAGGCGACACCGGCCGGTAAATGGGCCCGAGCAGCAAAGGTGAACAGATTTTCAGTGCGTGCGCTGAACAGAACTGGTATCCCGTTACAAATAATGCTACAACCCAAACAAGAAGTCTGGACCAGAAACATGATGAGTTTTCAGCTGTCAATCAAAGAACAAAAGTTTCATTTAGGTTCGCTTGAAATGTGACTAACCATAGAAGGCAACATTGAAAGCGGACGATGAGCAATGAGCCAAACAAGTGAATGCTCCGAGCTCAATGCGATCCACTCAGCTACAGTTGTGAAACCCACCGGTATACCTGGCGTTGGGGTCCGCTAGAAGCTCATCAATCAATTGGCCTATTGTAAGTTTTGTAAAGACATCGATATTTAAGTCAAAATAGGTTGTTGCTATATATATCTAAAAACCCGTTAAAGTCTGAGAGAGAGCGATAGATCTTATTTGAATGTAAAGGTGCCAATATAAATGTATATATTCATGCAAACACAAAGTGTACCACTATATATCATGATCGATGCAGGGTTCGTTGAACGGGGCTAGGGTTCCTATCGTCAAACCACCCCCTCCTCGTCCAATTAATTATTAATCAAGCAATCAGTTTTTACCCCCGAGTTTCAGTTCTACGATAGTCGACTCTCGATTATTTCAGTTATACCATCCACGATACATTAAAAGAAAATTAGTTTATACCATAAGCGCATAAATACCAGCAGTTATACTAATCATTGAACTAAACTTCACAAAATAACTTCCAGTAGCCAAAAGTACTTGCGTTTACTGGACAACGTTTGTGGACTCGGAACCAAGCGTCAAAGTCGTATAACAGTGGGGCAGCCACAGGGGCGATGGTCTGGACCCATCCCAGACACGACCAACAAAAATGTTATAAAGGATCTCCGTAGTTAAAAACGTCTCTGCCTTATATACTCTGGAGCGTGAAAATATATACCCTCCAGCCTGTTCTCTCTGGGCCAACGATATTATGACGACAAACAGGCAAGGTAATGTTCAAAGAAGTTTCAGGAACGAACCATCCCATTTTTGGTTCCTCAACTAGGCCAACTCCTGGGTCAGCGCCTGAATGATAGGCTGCGCCTATCCAAGTTCCTAGCCGCGTTACAAAAGTCATCAGCGTCATCTTTGGTGCTGAACATTCTTTGACACGAGAAATCGGAGAGTCGGACTAATGAGTCCAACTTTGCAGTATAACTTTGATTTCTCGGCGATTACATAACATCCGTATGTAATATTTCGTACATGGAACATATATAGACGCCGCATCACTATACAGAAAAAACATAGCAGGTCTATCAAGATTAAAATGTCAGTTTCACCGCACTGGTATGTCTCATATATATATTAAGTTTTAAATAAACTACACGTATAATTAAATTATGCATACATAAATATATTGTATAATTACATTATAGATATGTAAGTTTAAATAATTAAAAGTTTCCCAGCCTTAAAGAAACTTTACCAAATACTAACAGGAAATATAACATTAACCAAACAAACATGAAGATTCAAAACGTTTGTTAAATCTTCCTGTGGTCGTTTGTAGCTTGCGTTGAACCAGACGTAAATTTATGTATTTTGCTAAGCTGGCCTCTCCATGTTATGGGGGATGTTATGGACCATTTCCGTACCACACTAGCCAAAATCCTACCATGGTCGCCTCCACTCCCACCTTACTCTAAGAAATCTCCTATGTTTGGTTAATCATTGAGAAGATACAAAACTAAACGTAAAGGGTGGGAACGACCCGTCAGTAGCCTCGCTATGGTGTAATACGGCATTTGCGACATAATACAATCAGTTCCAAAAATGACTCCATATAGGAAAAAAAATACCAAAAATAAGAAAAAACATGTGCAAACAATTAAATCCTGATTTTCGGTAGAGAATGAACATGCGGGCCCCCATGGAAATCAAACACATTTTTTCGGCGCATGGCCATCTAAGGGATAGCCATTCAAACCAACGGGCATCATGCTTTCCGTCTTCATTTCCAGCTGAGATGGTGTGTGAAACCCGACTGCGATGGCTTACATACACAAGTTTCACCGCTAGCGATGTATATTCGCCAAAAATCTTCACGGAAGAAGAGGAGGGCAGTAGAGCTCAAACGAGAGAGAGAGAGTCCATCTCAATTTACCAGCTGCTCACCTTGGCTTAAATTTGCTGCTGCCTTTTCAATTTACTATACTAACGACTGTTGCGCCCTATTTATTGTTTAATTCTAAACCAAATCCATAAAACGTACAAAAATTGTCATCTGCTACATTTTAATGCAAAACATCTACGCTCGATTGGTCAGAAACAAACTTGGAAATGAAGATGTTTTGACGAAAGTACATTGCTGGATTAAAAAAATACCATATTTAGTAAACCTAGACCCCCCTAGTCGAAATCTTGGGTAATCCAGACCTCCAGGAGCCCTCTTGATTTGCGCCAACTATTCTAGAAGACTTGATTAAGGCCTGTGGCGGTGTTCTAATCTTTGAACCTAGAAGACCGAGTCCAACACTACGCAGCTCAAACGCCGAGCCCACCAGTGGATTTTATATTACTATTTGTTTTTTTATGGCTGCTACATAAACAACCCTAGTATACGGTACGTATTTAAAAACTACGTGCTGCGTAGAAAACAACTAAGTGCTTTGCAATGACTAAAAATATGCAATTCTTCAATATTTTTCGCGATCTTTAATAAGACATACCTTTTTTTCGGAAAATCAGCCAGCATCACTGACAACACTTTTGAAGGAAGTGCCGAATTCTTTAAACAATAGAGATTCAGTCTAATTTGAGCAGTATTTTGCTCCAATAAGCGGAGCTTCAGGAAAAAAATTTGCCAAAAAATCCAAATAAATAGAACAATAATTTAGCATAATAGGGAGGTTATACCTGAAAGCGGCGACCCTGATCTCGAAGAGATCTCTTTTGGGGGTAAGAGATGATTGGGGGTCCAGAGACTATGGAGGCTATACTGAAAAGATGGTGGACCCTTTCTCTGATTTTTCCCCTCAGCCCAATCAGGGCCGAATTTTCGGTACAAAGAAACAGACGAAGGGCGTTAAATCTTCAAAATCGATATATATATATATATATATATATATATATATATATATATATATATATATATATATATATAGAGTAAGAAAAAAGACTTCTTAATATGAGTCCAAGGAAATGAGGGTGACATAAAGTCTTCACTGTAGTTCGGAACACATTTCGCGCGTCTATATATATATTGTGAGGACATTCGGTGCCCCAACATAGTTTCTGACGAAACGTTCTCTAAGCGTGCGAACATCGCTCCAGCGCTATTCTAAAAATTCCACGACATCCTTTAAAAATTTGTTTTCCAAACAAGAAATCGAGAAGAAAAACATATACATATAAATACGAAAACACGACGAAAACACAAAATATTCGTTATTAGCGACAGAAAACATCTAAACACTATCTATTTATGAGACTCTATTTTGGCAAAAGAAAAAATTTTCCAAAAAAAATATAAAAACAAAACAATTATCAAAAGGCTTCGGAGCCGAAAACAAATAAATCATCAACTGCAGCAGAACACGAAAGGGCAGCGACACTATAATCTTGTTGACACCGTAATATCAGTAGGATACATCGCAGAACATACGTATATACACTTATATGTATGGATTGCAAAGGCAGTCAAAATTACACCAGATAAAAACAAACACATACAAATGCAAGAAAACTGATATATGATTTCGAAAACAGTATCCAAATCTGGTGTAACTATAGACCGGACGAGGTTCAAACTTTAAGACCCAATCCGCGTTTAGTCTCCCAAGAAATGGATCTTCTATACGCGCAGCACAAAATATCCTGACTAAAAACAATAAAATATGCCTAAAAATATGTTCCCGGTCCAGCACAAGGGCGTAGCCTGGAGGGGGCGTCGCAACCCCCCTCCCCTTTTGGTTCAACGCCGAACCAAATTTTTTGAGTGATTCCGGCTACCAATCATGTCGGATATTGTCCTAAAACTACCTCTCTCGCACTAGAAAACAATTACTTTCAACGGTATTTTTGACAAAACATCACATTTTTGTATTAAAATTCGCTATTTGGGCAACAGTTGTATTTTTACTTGTTTACGAGTTTTACACAATATATACCAATTCTCATGCCGGGCCAGGGAATGCAATTTCATTGAAACTTTCTCTGCTCGTACAAGGTTAGCTCGTATAAATGTGCATGACTGAATGACATATATAGCTTCCTGGACCCCGCTTTCACATTTCTGAGCGCGACATCCCCCCCTTTTGTTAGGTACCCAATGTAGGCGGCGACCCCCCACCTTTCAAAATTCCTGGCTACGCGTCCAGTATATTTAGTAAAAGGCAAAGAAACAGAAATTTCCATCGTGCACAAGGTTTGCTCAAAAAAAAAAAGAATCTGCATCACCATTGTGTACATTTCTGCAATTAAAACTGGCAATTCCGGATACCGACAAACAAACACAAGCTCCTTCACTTCCGAAATCACTTCTGCCTTATCATTTAATAATAAATAAGCTAGATTATTTAAAATTTAATACAAATATATATCGCCTAATAGTTACAGCCTAAAGGGGATTTGTGTGCTTTTTGCTAATTCGCTTTATTACTCCGCGAAATTTAATTTTAAATGCGGAGCATTTATGAAATAGTCTGCAAAACAATTTTTGTTCGTCACTGCAGCACTTGGGCTGCTCCCGTGTGATTTCCTAACTTAATTTTCACAAAACCAATAGCATGACTTTCTGATTTAGGTCTCATCTGTGATCATCCAACAGTTTATAGATATTTTGTAACTCTTGTCAGAGATGTCGGCTCGAAAATTCAAAAACCATCATAATCTTAAAAGATTCTATCATGTATTTTTGTTAGAGCAGCTGTTTTGGAGCTATGAGCCAAATATTAAAAATTCGCTCCAAAAGTGAAATTTTCAGTAATTTCATAACAATGTTTCTTGCTTATTGGGATGAACGACGAAGTTATAGAGTTATTAACCTAAAAAACACTCATTGTTTTAACTGCACATCTGGCATTTTATTAACCCTCCGGAACAGTCCCAGAGCTAAATTTTGGCACCAAAAATTAGCCTTTTCCATACAGATGTATGAAGGTGATTAGAATTTGTCTAAGTTTACAGGGCTGTTTGAATACGATGAAGACAATTGCATTTCCGTGGTGTACATCATACAACACCGGTGCTAGAATAAAAAAATTACTTTTCTAATTAAAATTTTTTCTTAAAACTTGCGATATATAAATTTTGAAAGTTTTTCAAAGTCATTGGAGGAAGAAATAATATAAGTCGTACGATTTGGCTGTGTTATTACAGTGGTCTTAGCGTTGCCGATAGAGCAATGCCGGTGCATTATTGAAATCGTACAACTTCCAATGTTCTAGAAGCTGATTTTGGAACGTCGAAACTGTGACTAAAACTCAGAATAGTCACACTTGGTCCACGTTTCGCCTCGTTTTACGAGTTACTAGTAGTCGACTATTGACAAGTCTATGGCGTCGCTTAACGCCCGGGGACTATCGTCGTTACGCAGATATTGACTCTTCGGTTCCAGAATGCGAACATTATTAATAGATGTTCTTGATTAATTAACTAAATCATCATTTTTTGTTCCCAACGAAAATTTTTTCACTTAAATACAGCGTAAAATGAGACAAAGAAAAATAACACGGTTCAATAAATACATGGATATAGACTAAAATATTGTATGCAATTAGACAACATAGAAAAACCATAGGCACACATTTGCGGGAGAGTGGCGGGTGCGGGGTGGTCCCTTTACTCGCTTATAGAGCGCTGCTGGCTTTGAAACTTTTAGTCTAAATTTAAAATTCTCTACAATTTAAATTTTAAAATTCTTGGCACTTTTTAGCCCTTTATAGTCTAACTAGGCAGTTTTGTAACCCCCAATTTTCTGAGAAAGATATCCCATAATGCAGAAAACTATATATAATAATAAATTATGTACAAGCTGTATATATATATATTTTATATAATCGAATTATAAGACGTTCTAGGAGAGCGTCGTTTTGAAAACGCGTATCCACAAAATTACTGTGTTGTTTGTGCGAAAAATAAACAATTATATACTTCTTCAAAACGTAACGTGAAGATGGCGGAGATGATGTTTTCTTTCGCTGAGACAAAGAGAACCAACCGCGGTGACTAACTAACTATTAATACTAATATTACGAGTGAAGAGTATTTAAAAGATTGTCTTTCAGTTTTATAAAATTTTAAGCGATAACTTGCGCAAAAAGTGTACTATATATTATAGTATCCGACGTATTATAATTTGCTGTAATAATATAAAATGGCCCACCCAGAAGCGAGCCCGGACCCCATCCCCTGAGACACGGCCGGCAAAAAGGATTTGATCAAGGGTCTCCGCTTCCTGACTCCTCCAAATACCGGAAAGCGGCGACGCCCTCAGGTCTGATATTTGTGAACCAGAAGTGATATTATGATGAATGTGAAGGCAAAGCTCAATGGAACCATGGGATCGAATCCCCGAGACGGAATTCCCTGACTATACACCTAGCGGTTGCTGTATTATCTGATGGATACCATATTAGTGCTATAACTATTGTTATGTGTTTTTATATATTGTTTCTAACCAGCCGCCCCAATACCTATAAATCCACTCTAGCCCTCTTCTACGTCTAACTATAATAATAATAATAATAAGGCATTTATAAGCTTTATAAACCTTTTGGCTGATAGCGTTGCAAAAGCGCTGGATACGATATGACAATTAATAACAATATGGTTGGTTATTTTTGGAATTATGAAGGTAAAACCTGCGGAAACAGAAATGTCTTCAACTTACACTTAACCTCAGTATATATATAAGGTTTAAAGCACTACCACGAAGCCTAGATGACAATCATCTGATTCATCTGAGGACGGGCCGACGAAACTATACTAAAAACTTATTCAAAATTTGACAATTTTTGGTACCGCACACAGAACACTATAAAGCTAACCACATAATTATATACTCAATATACTAGTCGGTAGTGGAACTACATTTGTGAGCGGAGCTTGGGCTGTGGCATTACGAATGTACTCGATTTTATGTTCTTCAAATAACTACATTGCATAGGGCATAGGGCTTTATCATTGGTAATAATATTATATTTGAATTCTTCGACCCAAAAAACCCTATATATAATGGTTTGATCGAAACGACTCTATTTCAATAAATAACACAAATATTGCAAAATTCTCTATTTTAGCTGCATAAAATTAACTACTTAGCTAATTACTAATTAACCACTCAAAATTTTTTAATCCCAAATATCAGGTGCATAATCTGGCATGATAGGCTTTCAAACAAAAAAAGTTTTTTAAAATCGGTTCAGTGGTTCTTGAGATCCGTCGGACCGAACGAACGAACGGACGGACATCGACTTTTTTGGTCACAGACAGAAAATAAAACGCTTCGCTCGGCTTCGCGTCGTTCCGCTCAATAAACGTTAACTCAACAAAACCAACGAGATATCAAAGTGTTAAATAAACCTACAAGTTCATACCTCATCCCAACTCCATTTACCGTACCTTTTATTATGCCTTTTATTTTTATTATATAGATTAATAAGACCGGGTTATATTTCCGGCTCACGACTAGACCACGTACGAAAGCAATTTTAAGAAACTTCCATAAAACACCCTGTTTCCAAATCAAATTTTAAATAGATTCGCTTTAGTTCATTATAAAAAAATAACTCGTTGAAACACCGAAAACCAAAACTACACTACCTACCTTCTCCGAGTCGATCCATCTCCGTTGACTAGCTCCATTTCCGCGAGCCCAGATATCCGATCATCGGCCGACGCTTCTTTGTCATTCAGCTCCTGTTGTTCAGCCTTGGCGATTACGTCTGTTTCAGGATCAATGTCCACCGTCGGTACAGCAGTAACTACACTATTTTCAGCACTCATCATCACACACTCGGTCACAGTATTATTACTGTTCGAAGAAGTTTTCCCAGTCGTTTTCAAGCCGCCGTCTTCAGCGCCGCTGTGCCCACCACCTTGTTCCAACCCGTCATCGACTGCTGCTTGTGCACACTTCTTGCTCCGCATTTGTCCAAAGGGTCGATCTTTCACTGACAGCTCTTTTTCCACCACCGCTGAGGTCGACGATCGCTGCTTCTCGACAATTAAATATTCGTTATCCGTCGACAGACAAACACTTACACTATTATTAGCAGTTTCACACTGGCTACTGTTAACGTTTTGCTTCCAACCAATCTCGCTCAAAACTTTGGAGCCCCCACTGCTATCCGTAATAGCCAGCGTTCCAGTAACAGCAGTTTTGTCTCGCCGGGACCGCTCCAGAAACGGATAGCGCCGGTCAACACGAGTCGGATCAGTCCGATTGGTGCTGATTGGGCGCTGCTGAGATGCTGCTTCGTCGGCCGATATTGTTCTGAAAATAGTATCTTAAAGACTACAAGCACAAACCACGTATGAAGGGACATAAATGTACAGCTGCGTTCACACGCAAAACTTTTTGCTCAGAATTTGATCTCAAAACGTTTCTTCAAGTTCTATTCCTTTGCTCTGACTGGCTAAAGCAACGTGCTAAAAAGTTTGAACAACGTTCACACGTTCAAATTCACCAAATATACAAAAAATACTTTCAAATTTCGATCAAATTTTGAAATCAAAATTTGAGCAAAAAAGTTTGACGTGTGAATCCAGCTTAAGCTGCCCGTGACAACAACTATATGTACATAATACAGAGATAGCTGTTTACAGGGGAACGCGAAGGTGTCCACAAAATTCTATTAGCAATTTTGAAAAAATACAAAAACATTTCCATAAAATCGAGGAAAATGGGAAAGATTATGAGGTGAAATTGAAAAGATAATGTAAAATTTAGGGTAGCCACCTGACCCCCTCCGCGACAATCTACCCTCACTAGCCTATGGCACTCGTACACGTACAATAGGGGCGACCCTTCTTTCGAAGATATCAATTTTGGGAGTGAGAGATGATGGGGTCCGGAAACAATGGGGTCAATAGCTCAAAAAATGGTGGGCCCTTATCCTGATTTTCCCCCCATATCCGAAGAGACCCCAAAATATTATACATCACAATTAGTCAGTTGATTTAACTGAGGCTTATTTTTATAAACAGTTTTGACTAACACTAAGTTAAGAGAAATCGTATCGTGACACATGTTAAGGAACTGCACAGCAGCAACACCAAGACTGTTCAGATTCCGGGACAGCGTGGTTAAACGATTGACCCTATTTAGTCAACGCTGATGCCGCTGCCGACATCCCACGGCTCCTCCACTTGTCCAGCTACGATTCCGAGATTTTAGGCACAAAATACAACTGTGCAAAAGTCTGCTACTTATCTTATACGGAAGTCTACTGCTCGTATCGTTATCTCACTGTGGTCAAAGTTCACACTCAGAAGATTGCTAGCGTTTTGATGATCTCTTAGTGTGTGACTAAATAAATATTGTTAATTAAATGTTTCAAATGCGACCCTGTCCGTTAAACCAAAAGCGGTTCGCTATAACTTACTGCTAACGTAACACGCGTTTTTATTCTGGCCAGTGGCAGTAACATTAACTTATAATGTTTACGTGTCGATAGGGGTTACCCCCTAATGGTTGGACCCCTAAGCCAGTTTGCCACCCGGAAACCACCGCCGCGCGCGCCACCACAGAACATTTTAGCAATAATTTTGCAATTGCATTTCCATTCACAGGTTTGCCGAGGTGAAATGTGAACATCTAGATCAAATATTTGTCAATTATGTAGATCATCTAATACCTAGCGCCTCGGTAAGCCGCATAAGGGAAACCGTTCCAGAGTTGTTCGGCGCGAGATTGCCCTGAAATCAAAGATCAAGCTATTGTATAGTAAATAAATCAACTTGAATACGCCCGATCAAGCCACGTTGATAAACAATTATTTTAAGGAAACTTTATAGCGCTAATGGAGACGTATATATTAGCGCTCAAGGCATATAAAAATATATTATACGTCTAGAATTATGTAAAATTGATGTGCCTACACAATCGTTGCGCTATTATTCTCGGCATAATTCTGTGCAAATCATAACCAGGAGCTACAAATCTTACAATCTCAAAAAATAAGAAAAATTCTGCAGCCAATGCAATTGTGTGCAAATCATAAGCAGAAGCTACAAATCAAACAATCTCAGAAAATAAGAAAAAGCCTGTACCCATATCTATACCGACAAATTTCATTTCCAGTTTTTCGCAACCGATCCCGAAGGTTCGCTCCCACTTACCTCAGCCGCTGTGCGGTCTTTTTTCGGCTCCAACGACGCCCAACACAGCCAAAGGGTGATTTACTAGCGGTGTTCGCCTTCGACGGCGAGTCACGCGCCCGAGTGTTACCACGTTCTTCACCGGCCCCGCGAGATAAAGTCTTGGCCGAGTTTTTACGTTCGCAATTATCCGCCGACAATTTCGTAGGAATCTGGCTCGGACGATATCCTCCCTGCCGCGGGACACGTGGAGGTGCAGATGCAGGCGGTGCCGGTTGTGCACGTGATGGTACACGAGTGGCAACCGCAGCAGCCGGTGGTGGTTCTACGCTCGATACGGGTGAAGCCTTTGAATTCCCGCTATGTGGAACGGTAACTGCGCTGCTACTCCGTCGACAGCTGTCGCTAAACGAAACCACTCTCCGCGGAACTAATTCCCGCCGTCGTACAACCGATCCTAAACGTCGCTCACCCAACTTTTGGTCCTCAGACAAAGCGCCACAACCGTTGCTGTTGCAAAGTTTTGCGGGATAACTATAATTCTTATTAGTTATGTAATTATTTGTCGTTGATGGTGTTAAATTTAAATTATAATTTAAATAATTATTATTGCTATTACTATTATTATAATACCGTCGGGCGAATGAATCACGCTCACGTAACGCAAGCTGAAATCCAAGCTTAAGCGTCTGGATAACTGCAGCCGACGTTTGATCGCAGCCGGTCGTAGGCCACAATGGCCGGGTCGTTGGGTGTTCGTTGTTGTTGTTGCTGCCGCTCAGCGATTCTGAAACAAACATCGAATCATCCAACTAATTAATATCGAATTCATATGACAAAATTCGAAGTTCGAACTCATTGGACAAGAGTAGTTCAGTTGAAGCCTCACAAAATTAGTTTATTTACTGCGAAGATGTAACGATAGCAACTGATTTAGTGCACAAAGAAAAATTTTTGCCCTCTTATTTCGCAAAACAATATCTGGACATTGATTAAACCCACAGTATACAACGTCTGTAATAATAATGGTTATATATACCGTGAGCACACGAGCTACGCAATAAGCATAAACTAGTAGCTTGTCTTGTTGCCAAGATGGTAAATACTGACTGTTGAATATGTAACTTAACGCGTGTTCACACGCTCAAACTTTTCCTCAAATTTTAAGCTCAAAATCTCATCAAATCTTGATCAAAATTTGAAGGTGGTTTTTAAATGAAAATTGCGATATTTCAAAATTTGTGCTCAAACTTTTTCAAGTAATACATCTCGTCCATGGTTGGCTACAAGAATATTCATGAAAAGTTTGAACAGTATTCTCACGTTCAAACTTGCAAAAAATGCAAAAAAGCGACTTTCAGGTTTTGATCAAAATTTGAGCAAAAAGTTTGAGCGCGTGAACACGCCTTTAGAGAGATCTCCATTGCTAATATGAAGCATGCTGCTTCATTAATTGCGAAGATATACCAGATTATTGTGCTCGCAATGACTAAGTACATACGCAGCTGTTGAACTGATCAACAAAATGAGACCAAAAACACCTATTGCTATAGAGGTTACAGAGATATCTAGTACCATTTTCGTGTATTTTGGGACCCATGGGACCCATATCAGAACCCGTTTTGACTCAAATTCTATAGATATCGCGTGGCAAAGCACTATAAACGTTATTACAGAGACTTATCAGCTCTACAAAATGAGCCCAATTTGACTCAGATATCTACACACGTTGTCATCTTACATTAAGTATATAATGTGATTTTATGTGCCCCATCGGGACCCGAACCTAGCCCCAGTTGGCCCGGTTTTTTTGAAGGAGAAGATGTTAGAATCTGGTTTCGCCTCTAACTAAAGGACACTAAAAGAAATTTCAAGCTTTCAAAAAAACTATCGTGCGAATCAATCCGCTCATCCCATCCCATCCCATCTCAGCCCAGGTTGAGTTATGCGTGTCACACCAAAAAACCCACAATCCAAACTCTTCGTTGACATTCTACGTTACGAGTCGAAGTAGTTTCTAGCAGCGTTGCAGATAACGTTAGTTTACTTCAATTTAGACTGATTTACCAAGTTTACAAGCGCATTTATTGTTAGCCAAGCATACCCTAAGTACTTCTGCGTTAGCCATACTCTGTTACCGAATTGGACCGGTTTAAGTGAAGCGTACCGCACAGACTTCTGGATGTGTAAAATAGCTGCTACAAGCAACGACCTGGCTTTGATTTAACAAACTTCTGCAGGTTATTATGAAAAATTCCTGCTCAAATTATGTGCCCTACTTACATTTCACACGGCAAATTGGTTAGTTAATCTTTTCTTTTGCTTGGTTGTATTGGAGCTTGATCATTGTATAATATATATATTACATATGTTTGGATCACAGATGAAGCAAAAAACGTGGAAAATTTCAAACAAACTTTTTAAACCTGAATTCCGGTTCCGGTATGGTTTTTGTTCTTTGCCGGAACCGCACCCGGAACACGATTTTCGCCGGAACCGGAATTCCGGTTACTCCCTGCTATCCAGTCAGTACGGCATATTTTAGGATTAATCAGAGTGAGATAGCGCTAAGGTTTCACTGAAGTATTATCGGCCAAATACACAGTTTTAAAAAGCGTCAGGCCCGAGGGATCACACGGCGTAGTAAACAAGCATAACCAAAATATTCGGCGATCCTAATCATTTGAATGAGTTTTCAAAGGTTGTAATTCCCACGCATAGGGACTAAGACAACCCACTAGACTAATACGGTCAATTACAGACTGTGTCATAAGGATCACAACGCCCAGTTGCTCTCTGGTACTACAATGTCTCTCTTTAGCTATTCCTTGCAGACTTGACAATATTCAGCTGTAGACATCTCATTTGATTTCTTGCGCAATTAATCAATAACGGGGATTGTTCAAAAATACGTTAATGACCGTTCGCGCGTTTCTACCTTCATGGCACTCCACACCGGCCCGCTCCGCCTTACGCCGCTAACAGCCAGGGTAATGAATCTGCCCACTTCCAACCCTGTTTCCTCCGCTCGCGTGGGGGTACATTTCATGACATGAAAGATTTTTGTAACAATCAATCTTCAGGCAAAAAGAGATTCCTTCCATTCTCAAAAACGAGCCTATTGTGTAATCAGTATATAACCTACGTCATATATAGACTTCTCGATATCACCCAATACCAAATCGATACTGCTACAAATTGCAGTATACATTAAATATTTATATACCAAAACAAATCATCTGGGCACCTATCAAGGCTTAAAATATACTATATCCATGTACCCGAGCAAAACATTTATCAAGAATACTAATGACATATACATGTATGCCCGTGGGACATAGGTTGGACGCTCCCATACTCAAAATCAGAACCCCCAAATGGCCAGCCACCACAACAACCACGACTTTGCTACACACACTTCCTCAAACTTTTCTCCTCATCGAAATAGTATATAATCTTTATACACTTTTGGCTCTAACACATGCATTCCATCGCTAATGTGTCCGGCTGTGTCGGAAACGACGAGCCTAAAACCCATGCCACTATCTGCGGCGGTGTCATTATAAATGACCCACAAAAGCCATATTGAACCTAATCATTATAAATATAATATACTAATAGTAGTGGAGCCAGCTACCGCAACATTCCCGCTGTTTCCCATTTGTCTCTCCTCGATTCGGGCGCTTTTGCCCCGACTTTCGGTTTCTACACTACGGTTCCCAATTTCAGTGTCGCCGCTAAGCTTACAGCTAACCATGACGACACAAATACCAACAACGCTGTATATATATAAGCTTGCATAATAATATCTATTAAAGGAATATACGGTCTTTAATGAGCTTTATTCATTCATTCAATCACTCATTGATTCATTCAAGCGTGAAGCCTTGCTGGAATCGTTTTCCGTCACGAACGGAGCGTCACCGAGACATCATGGCACTACTGTCGTGACAGTACCGTACAGAACGATACTTACCGACTTATAACACCGTTATAATTATCACTGATTAGTCGTCCGAGTCACCGCGGTACGACTGGAGAGAGAAAAAACTAAACATTTTAATAAACAAAATATTAAATTTGTGCCATGCATGAATATGTTTAAAAAAGGTTTGAAGTGCCAAGGTGTGCCATCAGTTATTACAAGCAGTACATATACGTATATATAAATAAATACATATATAATATACATAACATAAATGATATATATATATATCAGGGAGTAACCGGAATTCCGGTTCCGGCGAAAATCGTGTTCCGGTTGCGGTTCCGGCAAAGGGCAAAAACCATACCGGAACCGGAATTCCGGTTTAAAAATTTTGTTTGAAATTTTCCACATTTTTTTCTTCGTCTATGTTCCAAACATATGTAATATATGAATACAATGATCAAGTTCCAATACAACCAAACAAAAGAAAAGATTAACTAAGCAATTTGCCGTGTGAAACGCAAGTAGGACACATAATTTCTTAAAAATTTTGTTTGAAATTTTCCACATTTTTTCTTCATCTATGTTCCAAACATATGTAATATATGAATATAATGATCACGTTCCAATACAACCAAACAAAAGAAAAAATTAACTAACCAATTTGCAGTGTGAAACGTAAGTAGGACACATAATTTGAGCATGAATTTTTCATATTAACCTGCAGGAGTTTGTTAACAAATCAATGCCAGGTCGATGCTTGTAACAGCTATTTTACACATCCAGAAGTCTGTGGGATACGTTTGAATTAAACCGGTCCAACTCGGTAACAGAGTATGCCTTACGCAGAAGTGCTTAGGGTATACTTGGCTAACATAAATTGCGTCAAATACCCGCCAGTGCGCTTGTAAACTTGGTAAATCAGTCTAAATTGAAGTAAACTAACGTTATCTGCAACGCAGCTCGAAACTGCTTTCTTGGCAATGAATTGTATTTATTGAAACTGTGCGAGCAGCATCACAGTGCGCCTCATTTATAGCATTCTGATTAGAAAGTTATCATCATTATGATCTAACTGACGGGCACTGTTTGTCCAACGCTAGCCTAAACAGTGTCTCTAACCACTGATCAGAAAATTACCTTCTATCTATTATTTTCTCTTAGAATCATATAAACCAATAATTTTAAGTTTCCTACAGAAGAACATGCTACAAACGTATGTGCAGTAAAGGGAGGCGACTGGAGACAGAGCGAAAGTGTGTATTCTACGCTCCGAGCTTTGTAAGCACATTCGATTTGACGCAGTATACGCAATGGTGTATAGTGGAAGACATTTTTCGCTCTGAATGTCCAAAAACCGACATATTTGATCGATAAATAAACATTATTAGCTTCCTCATACCATCGCAATACATAAAGTTTAATGTAAAAGTTATTTTTAATGCATTTTAAATCCACTATACTTTGATTTCTTCTTTCATCTGTTTTACTATATATATAAATTTCGAAGACTAGGTTCCGGTTCCGGATCCGGTTTAAATGGACGGTTCCGGTTGCTGGTTCCGGTCCCGGTATATTTCGGTTCCGGTTATTCCCTAATATACATATACGATTCCAACCTTTTTTAATACGATTCCAACCTCAGTAAAAGCTTCAAAACATTGAAAAACCAAGCATAGGAAATGTTATATTCTAATAAATATAAAACACTGGCAGATACTGATTTTACAGCAAAGCAGCCAGAACTAGCCAATCCAGCGCATGTATCCAGCTCAAGGATCGATTTCATGTATTGCAAATGATATCACACACCAGCAGATTCTGATTCTCAATCGTTAATCATAGTACTGTGATCGCTCAGTAGCCAGATAACAACTAACAGATCCTCTTTAAATGCATCACGCATGGACTTCCATAATATAGCGGCTATCTCAAACCATTAAAAGCATCAGAGATAAATATTTAGGACAGCACTGGCAAGAATTTGCTTGTGTAATAAGCACAGAAATTAGCATTGGTGCTCGAGCGCAAGCGTGAAACAAAAGAATGCTCAACGTTTCAGCTCATCTATCTCCTCTCGGCTATACAACCGCAAAACCATATTAGGTCGGCCCACTAACTGGTTGGTTTGAAGGTCAACAATACGGTACACAAAATCTGTATTCTATATACCCATGTCTGTCTATACTTAAACTAGATGCCTCGCTATGACTGTTGGGTCTACAGCTTAAGTTCCAGTTCATCTATCTCCTCTCGGCTATACAACCGCAAAACCATATTAGGTCGGCCCACTAACTGGTTGGTTTGAAGGTCAACAATACGGTACACAAAATCTGTATTCTATATACCCATGTCTGTCTATACTTAAACTAGATGCCTCGCTATGACTGTTGGGTCTACAGCTTAAGTTCCAGTTCATCTATCTCCTCTCGGCTATACAACCGCAAAACCATATTAGGTCGGCCCACTAACTGGTTGGTTTGAAGGTCAACAATACGGTACACAAAATCTGTATTCTATATACCCATGTCTGCCTATATACTTAAACTATATGCCTCGCTAGGACTGTTGGGTCTACAACTTCTGCCAAATATAGCGAGTGAGAAACCTGAGCCGTGAACACAAGTTCTCCAGAAAATTTAACCTGGACGAAATAAGTAGCACAATGCATTTATGAAAAAATCCAAGCAACCTATTTTGACAGTTCATAGCAGAACTTTGAATATTGGAAGAAAATATTTGAATATTCTAAAGAATGGATACAAGAATCATGGACGTCACTATTAGCGAGCTGAACTGAGACTGAATTTGAAAAACTGAACTGAATTTGACTAAATAGACATTACGGGATGGTAAATGTAATGTTTTTGTGACGTATATACATTGTTTGATCAAATTTAAAGTTTGAACCATTATTACTCAGTTGACGGTGATACAGGAATAACCTAAAGCAATGTGTAACCCGTAAGTCAAAACGGTGGAAATATCAGTTCACCTACCTACCTACTACGAAGCTACTTATAATAGGAGTGAAATTTTAAGGGCGTCAGTCCAAAATGTTCACATTTAGCCCGTAAAGCCTTTGCAATGTGGAGTGTTGCTAGTGCTAGGTGTGTGCTATAGAAATTTTATGCAATACCTAAATATGAATCAAGTGGGTCCACACATTGCCATGTTATTCGACACTAGCTCTTCAACCGGTTACAGCCAAAAACTCATGCATGAATATGATAACTTCAAATCACATCAAATAGAAAAATAATTATTCAAATCCGTTTTTGAACTAAAATAGCTGAAATAAAATGTTGTTCTCTTAAAAAGCAACCAAAACCTAGATATTGTAATTAGCTTAGATAAAGCATTTGCATTTAGAAAGATTTGGCAACAAAATTTATCCATTTTTCTAAATATATTTCCACAGAAGAAGAGTTAATAGGCCATATGGCTCGATGGGCCGTAATGTAATCAATCTTTGTGGGAAATTTCGAGTAGAAGGCTTCGTCCGTTGTGGAGTTTAATTTGAATTCTCATTTTTTGAATTAATGGTTGCTAGGACCTAGGTTCGATAAAATACACACGTAATAAACTTATATCTACCTAAAATGATATAAATAATTTATTTGTCCTAAATTTTCGAGATACATACGTATATGTAATATCATTTCGTCAATTTGTTTACGGTTGAAGGGCGGGAATAAATGGAAATCTGGACCGTTTTCAAAGTGAACTATATATTTTGGGTTTCTCGGGACGGGGACTTGAATTACTTGAACCAAGCCAAATATATATATACTATATTTAATCATCTAAAGCCACAATATGTGGGACCAACGCCAAACGTTCTTTAAAAAAGGTCATAGAAAAACATCTCTGTGCAACAATGTCTTCAGTATGTCACAGTGTCCGAGTAAAATTTTGGACATGCTTAGCCGAAGTCGAATGTCACGATATCCGGTACGATACCATTTGGATATTCTTGTCCATCATCATGTCAGCCATTCAGCCATTTTACAACGAAGTCGAATGTCACGATATCCGCATTATGTGGGTATCACCACGTTAAGGATACCCTTTGGATATTTTTGTCCATCATCATGTCAGCCATTCATCCGTTTTACAACGAAGTCGAATGTCACGATATCCGGATATTGTGGGTATCGCGACGTTAAGGATACCACTTGGATATTATTGTCCATCATCATGTCAGCCATTCAGCCGTTTTACAACGAAGTCGAATGTCACGATATCCGGATTATGTGGGTATCGCGACGTTAAGGATACCACTTGGATATTATTGTCCATCATCATGTCAGCCATTCATCCATTTTACAAAGAAGTCGAATGTCACGATATCCGCATTATGTGGGTATCACCACGTTAAGGATACCCTTTGGATATTTTTGTCCATCATCATGTCAGCCATTCATCCATTTTACAAAGAAGTCGAATGTCACGATATCCGCATTATGTGGGTATCACCACGTTAAGGATACCCTTTGGATATTTTTGTCCATCATCATGTCAGCCATTCATCCGTTTTACAACGAAGTCGAATGTCACGATATCCGGATTATGTGGGTATCGCGACGTTAAGGATACCACTTGGATATTATTGTCCATCATCATGTCAGCCATTCATCCATTTTACAAAGAAGTCGAATGTCACGATATCCGGATTATGTGGGTATCGCGACGTTAAGGATACCCTTTGGATATTTTTGTCCATCAT
>JASANE010000424.1:0-18425 GCA_030248225.1 Trileptium ribeirensis | reverse complement strand
AAAACAGATGAGCCCTTAACCATAGCAGAATGCCAGCGAATGAAAGATTTTCGACAATGTAGCGCTGGTAGGCTAGTGGACAATGGTGGATTTTGGTCAACACAGAACAAGCTCGAATGGCACTATCCTGGTGGTGGAGTTCACTGCTGCTATTGGAAAAAGTTTGTGGCTGAGAACTGAATATTCTCGTTGATAAAAGTATACAAGCGACACGCAAATCGTACAATTGAATCAACAGCTGGCGACATGTCACATTGTGACTACAAGTCAGGAAGATGTACTCTATCGAACGGGCATATTGTCATGTGGCAACCGAACAAGACAGAATCATGTGAATTTGTGAAATGGCTTGAGGTAGATGGAACTTTTAGAGGACAACAGTGGCTTTCTAGTACAAATGACCTAGCGCTAAAACGTTTGACCGAACCAAAACGTTGGCTGGATGTAATGGAGAGCGATTACAGGCCACTGATCAAGGGATACCGTATGAAGTGTTGAAAACAGGGCAGTCAATGAAGTTCGATGCACGGACCATCGTACATGGTCTTCATAGTGCCAGACAAAATCACAACAGTCTTCACAAGCGGTCGACATCGGCAATCGAGCACACAGGAGTTGTGACATCTGAGTTGCTTGGAGCGAGCTTGCAGGCTCTCGAAGTGCTTTCGTCACGATCGATGGAATTTACATATGATCATGCGATGGCAACAGTATGTTACCAAATGGAACAGGTTATACAACAAGCGCAACTATTGGTGGTAGAAAATCCAACATTAGCAATGCGAGCTTGGCTCAATCATTCCAACCTGATTGCAGCCGCTTCAGGGAATACGGTGGAAGTGTGGCCATGTCCTGAATTGACAGATACGCAATTTACCTCACGGCAGGAATAACTAGGGCCATTGTCCGCCTGGCTCGCCTCGCGTCGACAGGCACAATATTTAATACAATCGACTGTTGTGCCTCACGGCTAAGTAGTCGTCTGGCTAATTCGTATACCTAACGGCCGCACGATTTTGATAACAAGTAGTACCGTTCGGCTAATCTCCGTCCTCCTACGTCTAAAACCTTTACATTTTTATACTAAACCAATACAGGATTCATTGGTTAGGTCATAGCTGGCCCAGATCTGTGGCTCGCTAACGGCAGTCAAACCGCCGTCACGCTTTTATTAGAAGCGCAGACTTTTTCTTTTTATATAGTGACGAAACACTATATGAACCAGTGTTTCAGTTTATCTCCTCAGCAACTTTGCACCTAAATCAAGGTTATAAAGAACAAGCTACCCTGTCGGAAACACATACTATGTGTCAAGAACCTTCGTTTGAAAACAAAAAAGTTTTCTTCTTAAACGAAGAATGTCACAGCAGTCATATTGCTATTAACAATAGAATTTATGCGCCTGGACTACATATAGTTATTTAAATATAAACTTTACGACGGTTCAGCATAATATATGGTTTTTGAAACATGTCCAATTATTTGACTTCAGCGTTTTCGAATATGCTGTCTATGAAATAGCAAGAATGAATTCAGACCTGGTAAAGTTGATAATATAATTTTCGATGTCATCAATTCTCGGAATTCCTAAATGTTTTCATCTCAATTGTAGTCAACAAATCCGAGACGTTTGCTGCATGCCATTTTTGCCTGGCATGCAGACTCCAGCGGTCGGATCTGCAAAGGCTTTGACTATAACAGATACGTGCAGTGCAGTGTAACCAAAGCTGTAATGCACACTCTGACAAAAGGTGAAATCAATGTCACAGCCTGACGGCTGTGACAAAAACTCAAGATTGTCTACATATAAATATATATAAATGTAGATGGGACACAGTTGCAAGAACAATTCAGATAAACTATAATCGTATCGTATAGCAAACATTCCACTCCCACAACTATATCTAACCTCCCCCGCCCATCCACAAATAAACCAATGTCATGTTTAAGTTCCGTAGAATAGAGCCGTTTCTGACGAAGAAACTAAATATTTGGCATGATCTACGATTTATACCTAACGGTGTCTCGTACACAAATTCTTGCATTTGTTATAATTTGTAGTTGCGATGTTGATAATTTTATATAGTGTTGCACAACGGCTGTCCGCCGGTTCGCCGGGCGCAGATTGTCTCGGCCGTTGGCCGTCCCTTGACAATTTCCTGGGCCGTAAATACGTCGCCCGGCCGTTAACAATTTTCTGCCGTTGACAGTTTCGAAAGTCGTTGGTGAGCAATTATGTGCCACCGCTCGGCCGGCCGTGATCTATTTGCTTACTATAGTATAGCAAGTAGATTATAAACCACACTACTGAAACATTTTGATGTATATAATCATCTATAACCATTTTATAATGGTTTTGTACCGTCTAGTATCACCTTGTCAGTCTTATGCATATAAAATATGTTTATTAATAATAAACTAATATACGTCAATGTTATATGATAGAACGCAACGCCGGCCGGCGCCCAGCTCTAAGTATAGCACAGTGTTGCTATAGTCAGCCTAAGCGCAAGATTTGGCGCTTGCTATAGTACGCCGTGTAAAACCTACAGATAAAAATCGATATTTCAACAAATACTGAATAAGCTTTCACGAATATTAAATTCATATCGTAGTAGGAGAAGCATCTTGGTCGTCAGTCGTCCATTTGCCGTCACAAATTGAGCCGTGACGCGACGGTTGAGCCACCGGCTGGCCGTTAGCCGACGGACGACAGTTAGACGACGATCGGCTGTTTCACTTCAGAACAGGCCGTGGCCCAACACTATTATTGAGTACACCCAATGTTATAGGGTACATTAACATTTCTTTTATAAGAATACCATTTTTATATAAGAATAAGATTATGTGATATTGCGTAGCGAACTATGCCTTATAATATATGATCAGTCGATGCAGAATCAGGTGACAATAGCATGCTTTCGAAAACTGAATAGAAAATTTGTAACAGAATGGAAATTGGAAACTTCGATAGCGTTAAATCACGAAATAGCAATAGCAAATTACATCGCTTGCGAGTAATTGTGTAACGCTATAACATCGGCGTTATACAAATATATTTCACGCGAAAACCAATAAAATATTCCAAAAGCAAAACACAACAAACGTAAGATTTTAATTGTTTTAGAGTTCATTTAGTATAAGCCAATATCTTCATGTTTTAAATACTACGATTAGTTGATGTTATGAGAGCATGTTCACATGGCATCCGATCAGACCGGAATCCGATCGGATATGATAGGGCGTGCACAATTTTATTGAATCCGAATTGGATGATGTAGTGTGAAAAAGTACCTGTACATATACATGTGTACGGTACGTGTAAAATGTCGTCATATCAAATTAGAACGGATGGAATGTAATGTAAACACAAATCGGACCGGAGCAGATCGAACGCAGTATGAACATGCCCTAAGAAGTAGTAAACTTACGTTAACATCTATCCATTCTGACATTGACCGGATATCGTCATCAGAGTCAATCTATAATGCAATTTCGATGTGTAAAAAATAGATTACGCAGTCTGTATCTGAGAAAACACAAAACCTCTGCAATTCACTTTCGATAAATTTAACCCTTTCGTAACAGAAACGTATATTTCAGAATGAATATGATACTAACTGAAATTTTTGGTATTTAGTAGAGGCGAGAACGGGCCAAAATTTTTCGTCCCGGAGCTGTAAGATTTCGTCCCGGGCAGGCCCATTTCTAATCGGGCGTAGCCAAGATAAAAATAAAGGATACAGGTGGTATAAAATATAAAACGCATATATGAAATGTGCCCAACAAGAATATTCTTAACACGAACACACGATTTTCAAACTGTATACTAGTCATTCAAATTTGTCGGCTCGACATCGGCCCGTTAAATATCGAGGTCGGTCCAACAAGGCCCGGCCAGCCTCTGCAACATTTGGGCTCGGCCTGGTCCGTTCTTAATTAGCGTTACTAATTACTACAGGTAAAAATTAGGGTCGTCGCCCGGACCGCCCGCCCGGCCCGCGGGCCGGGATAGACCAGGCAGGCCGAGCCGCGTCCAAAATTCTTACCTGTAATATTTAGTAGCGCTTCAATTTCCTGGGCTAAATAAACGTTTCAAATTCATAAGTATGCTCTTATATGTTAAGTCTATTTTAATGACAAAAAGTGCTATTTTATGTAGTATTTAGGTCGATAGTAACGAAAAAGCACCTTCAAACATTTCATCATGTTTAAATAAACAAGTTAAATGCTTTCCGGTTTCAATCGTAACCCTATAATAGATGCCTGAATATAAATACTCAGTACTTGTGGAAATTTAGTATTATCCGGTAGAACAAAACTAGACACCGCTGATAGAACATAACTGATATGAATGCAACGTACATTGATTCCATAATTCAAATTATTTCACATGTTTAAGAATAGTGGGAAACAATGCCACATCCTGACATCTACAAACTGTGACAAAAGCGGTTAGTGTTATAGAAAATCTAATGCATTCGCTTGCATCTAAATACAACGGATGTGAAATAAATCTACGAAAACAAGTCATGAAATATTATGAGCGTAGAGATGCAAATTGATAGAATTGTACAATTCTCAGCAAACATCAAGAACTGTCGAGATAACCTAGAAAATCAACTATATATAGTTTGTTTTGTGGTAAATTACGTTTTCTTGAATCACAATTTTTTTCATTATAAGTTTAAAAGCCGAGCCTGATTTTCTATCAGAATCTCGGAGACAAGCCGGACTAGTGAAAGGGAGCCGACAGCCGAAGCTTTTATTGAAAATCTGGCTGTTTCTCACCGGTAGAATGCAGTTGTAGATATTAAGACAATGAATGTTTGTCATGCAGGTCCAATTGAACCACTAAGATATTGTTACTATAACCAACGGAACTGTCAATACTGTTTGATCCATTGCACGAACACAGTAAACATTGTAGTCACCAAAGAACGTTTTCCATTGTGGCGCCCTATGCAACTGTGGTGGTTACTCTTGCCAGTGCTATACAGATAAAGCCACTATCAATATGAGTATATTGTATAAATGGTAGTACAATATCAAGATATTCTGTTCAATGGTAATGAAATAACACTTCATGTGCGTAGTTAAGATACGCATGTCTGTGTTAAATTTGCATAACGATGACAGTCAAATTGCCTATGTCTTAATGATTAAAGTATAATAAAAGCTCAAAACAGCGACTAAAAACCCACTGGAAATACATCGTTATTAATCGAAGGATGTCGATTTGACCGGTTTATATCATTCGACTGTCGGTCATGATTTGCTGCTAGTTCACTGCGGTACAAAAGCTCCCGATTTACGGCAGACCTAGATCGTAGAACAAAATATATATTTGCTGCTAGTTCACTGCGGTACAAAAGCTCCCAATTTACGACAGACCTAGATTGTAGAACAAAATATATATTTGCTGCTAGGTCACTGCGGTACAAAAGCTCCGGATTTATGGCAGACCTAGATTGTAGAACAAAATATATATTTGCTGCTAGTTCTCTGCGGTACAAAAGCTCCCGATTTACGGCAGACCTAGATTGTAGAACAAAATATATATTTGCTGCTAGTTCACTGCGGTACAAAAGCTCCCGATTTACGGCAGACCTAGATTGTAGAACAAAATATATATTTGCTGCTAGGTCACTGCGGTACAAAAGCTCCGGATTTATGGCAGACCTAGATTGTAGAACAAAATATATATTTGCTGCTAGTTCTCTGCGGTACAAAAGCTCCCGATTTACGGCAGACCTAGATTGTAGAACAAAATATATATTTGCTGCTAGTTCACTGCGGTACAAAAGCTCCCGATTTACGGCAGACCTAGATTAAAATATACATTTGTTATATAGGTAAGTAAGTGTAATACACTTTAGAACTTTTAACAGCTTGATCTAATACAATAAGTAATCTTCTAACGTATTGACAAGGGCCAAGCACGCTATTCGAAAGTGGGTGCGACTTAAAAGCGAGCCATAAAGGAATATTGCGGCCGCCATAAGAGAAATAAAGAGAAAAATCTTATTTTTGTCGTTTTTGTCGAGAAGTTTGGGGGGCGACACAACGCTCTTACTGCGCCCCGGCATTTTGGTTCAGTATAATAATACTGTAATATTGAATTAAATATTAGTACGTATAGCTAGAAATACATAATATTGGAACACTTTGATAGTAATAAGTAACAGCCCGAGATTTTTGGGATTCTAACTGGATATACAAAAGGAGAAAATATCCAATTTTAGGTCAAAAGAAGGGGCAAAATGTTTTGGGACGGGCGATCGGATACCGGTGGAGCGTGACCTGAATACTATGTTGCATATTATCATTTATCGTTGTCATAAAATAAAATGTATTATGGATGTGTTTTGTCGTATCGTCACGCTCCACCCGCCCGAGGTGCACGGGGTGATTTTGGCACCAAAATGGAATACTTGTGACACTAAGTACGGTATCCGGTCGACCCCAAGTAAATTCAATGATAACATGTGCGTTTATTGTGTGCCTTGATAAATGTTATTTTATGCTATCTTATATATATAGTACCGCGTGTCCGGATGGCTCAGGGCAACATACGGGACCTTTTAAGAGAAAATCTAATGGGAGAACTTTTATAACATTCCGGACCTCGAGGACCCATCCTGGCATGCGGTTGTGGAGTAATTGAACTAAGCAGTGAAACGAGCAATCAAATTTTAGAGAAAGAAAAAGCGACAAAACCGAGCTAGAACGTTAATTTTATAAGGTCTACTTAAAAGCAAAATTTTACTAGTTTTTGGACACCTAAGGCTGAGTAGGCTTAGCACATCGTTAATAGGGCTCCCTAAGGCTTCAAAATTTAGCGTAAGGGCCGACTTGGCCCTTACCGGTAAGTATTTAGGGACCCCCAACTAAGCGTTTAAACACCCAATTTTTAACGGCTTAAATTTCAATCAAAATAACCAAAACTCCCCAATTTTTCGGTTTCTACACCTCCACGGGGTCTTACCCTAACTACCCCACTGAAAACCGGTCCGAGTAGGACCTCGATAACCCGCCCGGGATACCAAAATTTTATATCTTTAGCTCATACAACGGCCTCTAACAGGCCACTTATAGGAGCTACGTCAAATTTGCCATCTTTATCGATAGGCGACCAGCCAGCGCGTGAACCTGGTCTCGCCCCCGGCCGCCTATGATTTCTAGCTAACCTGAGAACACGAATAAACTATAATATTTATACTAAATTTTAGGCGCCCTAGGCGCTCGTATAAGCTTTCTCTCGAGAGCTGCCTCGCCGGCCAGCGCGAGGTTTTGTAGCAGTTGGCACTCTTCAGCCACTGCTCGCTGCGTATATTGTTTTCTTGCAGTGTGACCAACGACAATGTTGTTTTCAAACACCAGGCCGAGTGGTAACGCCCAGTAGAGGCTGCAACAAACAAAATTGTTAAGCTTTCTTAGTTGTCGGCTGTGTTTTATTTTGTTTGTGTAAACGATCGAGTTGTATAGCGGCGATTTAATTTAAAATTTTGAAATTTCGGCGGGATAGTCGGGACAAGCCATCTAGAAAGAAGAAGGGGGGGGTAGTAAATAGGGTATAAAAGGAGAAGGCCCGACGCAGCGTCGGAGCCAGTCGAGTGTTCGCACAGACCAAGTGGTCTGTTTTTCCTCTTATAGGGCGGTTGTCGCCAATGTATTTCAAAGTTTCGAGGCTTTCATTTGTTCGAGTTTTCCTTCGTTTTTTCTTTTCCCAGGGGTGTCTCCTACCGTGTAGAAACGGGACGGAGTCGCCCCTGGCGAGTTTTCTAGCTTCCAAATTTGACTAGCAGGGGTCGCCCCTGCGGGTGCTGGTGCGTCCGTCGGATGCCCCTGCGCACCCGTAGGTGCGGTCCCGACGCATTTGAGCAGAGAGCACGTCAAAATTATTTATGAAATTTAGATCTCGACTGGTGCCCCGCTCGCCGGGTCGCCATTTTTTTCATTTTAGACCCGGGGGCGAAAACTAATTAGTGATGTGAACGGGGAATGGAGAAATCACACGGGATGGGTAAGGTTTTGAATTTAGGCTCCGAATAAAGGTTTCAGGTTTTGATGTTGAACTAAAGATTTGGTAGCGTGTTGACCTGGAGGCAGCCGCTAAGGCAAGAGTTACTTGAATATTTGTAAGGACTCGCGCTAGGCTCCCCATCAAAATTTCGAGTCGTAATCCCTGAGCGTTTCAGCTTGTTGTCCCTTGTTATGTCGTCAAAAAAGGACCCAGTCTTCCAGGCCGTTTAGACACGGTAGAAGACTGTAATGCTTTACGTCAACCAATTTTTAAAATTTCGCCGCAAATGGGCGCCGCAAAACAATTCTGAATTTTAATGACCGTTAAGAGACAATGGAGCTTCTTTCGCCTCGTGCTCCACTCGCGCTCGCTTTCGAAGTCGTAGCTTGAGTCGAGCCTAAGTCATATAAAATCTATAAGAACAACTCCAGGTCACACGACTTAAAGAGCCCATATTGGGGAAGCAGAGCGAGCGGTCCGCTGGAGATGGACGCAGTCATTTGCGCGCAGGAAGCACTTTAAAGAAATAAAGAACGGAACCCCTGACGCTAGCCCCCGAAATTCGAGCTTCTACTCTGAGATTAGCTCCGCTCCGAGCAAAATTTCAGTCAATGAACCCCAAAAAATCCAGACGGGTCTCAGGCCGTTTAGACACGGTAGGGCACTCCGTCACGTATTTTTACAATAGACCAACTATCGATGGGTCGATACGGTTGCCCCATAGGGAGCGCCGTATCAGGACCTTTCGTGCGTTGTTTCCCCACTTATCGCGTTTTTGCAAACCTGCCATTCTAACCATGCAGGGGTATCCGGAGTGTTTTCAAAATTAAAACCATCACTGCCGTCTTTTGGTTCTCAAACTAAGCAATTCGTCGAGGGCACAGCAGCGTGCGCCCTATTCCCATTTGCAAATGACTGCGGACCGCCAATTGAAGCAAAGGCACTCAGAGGGGTGAAATCCCCAAACTAGGAAGTGAGACGGAGTCAGCTGCAGCGCATACTCCATTTAAATTTTAAGGAAATTCTGGTGCTCGCATCCGTTAATCGAGCGACGACCCTGAGAAGGACACAAGGTAACTGTCTCCCCCAACTTTTCGGCGATACACCAAAGGAAAAGTTATAGGCGCGGACCCATAAACCGTTTAGACACGGTGGGTTTCGGCATAGCGCCCTGTTTTCATGTCACGTTATAATTTCAAAATTTTCACAAGGCAAACAATGTTCGGGAGACGCCGGAGCGCCTCCCTCTTTTGACAAAGGCCCCGCTTTCTAACTGACCCTGGCGCACGCAGAGGTTGATAACAAACTTTCATTACAAGTAACCAGCAGCTGACGACCGGCCTCAAGATAATGAACGGCACAAGGATGGAGTGCAGAGAAAAAGGGAAAATGACAAGAGGATGCCTGAGAATCCAGAGCGTTTTCATAGGCAAAGTCACCAAACGGTCGGCAAGGGAACTTCATTTCTGCGTCCCGTCAGGCGGGTAAGACAGACCACAGGGTACGAAATGTGGGCACAAGCCGAATCGATTTTTACGTGGGGTTTGATCAGGATTCACATCCCCCGTTCGATACTTAAGTATATCACGGGGTGCCCTGCGAGGTACCCATGTGTTTTGATGTACATAGATTGTCGTAGTTACTCGAATGTAATAACTTGCCATTCATACAAGTAAAGTGTTAGCGTGTGAAACTTACAGTCGGCGATATGTGCTTAGGGTAGTGATTAAACCAGCGCTACAAAATCATAAATCGAAAGTGAACCTAAGGTTAAATTGCAATCCATAGGACCTCGACCGCACCTGGGTCAGGTAAAGTTTCCCTAGGTTGGTGAGAAAATCACGCGACCCGTTAAGGCAACGCCGCGGCGGCGAACGACAAACCCAAGCTTTGGTTTAGTCCCGAAATTCACAGTTAGGCTCGTTCAGTAGTTGGTGCACGGCTTTGTTCAAATTTATTCCCGCTAGCTAAAAAACCCTGGGGATGGATCTCCAGGTGTTCCCTCGACCTACCGGTTTAGCAGAAAACTTCTTGTCAAACCAACCAAATTTATTGTTGGATCTAGGCTCCCGCGCACTAGACTAAAATAAGGAATCGCGCCTTCGTTAAGGATTTAAATCTAATTGAGGGAAAGGCGAGTCAGCCTTATTACCTGTGAGCAGGCTTAGGGGTTGACTCTCCCTCGGGGGACCTTCGTACCACTAGATGCGTGGGCCAAAATAGGGGCCAGGCCGAACACCCTGGTTAACCCGCCGGCAGCCTACTAAGCTAAGCGGTTCCCTTAGGTCGTCGCATAGATCACCGGGGAGTCGTGGAAGCCGGGGTTGTCCGGGCACCACGCCCAGAGAATGGTGGTGCAGCTGGGATCCCTTAGGGCCAGAACTGGTCCTAGTACAATAATGAACTTCCAATGAAATCAACATACGCATTAAATATCGAAAAAAGCAAGCAGACATTTGAGCTAGGAAAAACATTTGCACAATTGTATCTATAACTACTACCTTTCTGTAAACCAGCACTGATTTGTCAACAAATTTTGATCTGAACCATATTGACAAGTTTTAAAAATAAACATACTTGTTATAGCTAAAATAATTTCAGAAATTTTTTTCATTACAGCGGAAAAGGCTTACCGTGAAAAGATCCACCTGATATCTTACGTTAGACCAGCTGGGATTCGAACTCAAGCTTCTAACTACCAAGACTAGTGCGCTACCACTACACGACAGACCCTGATAAACTCGCGTTGAACTACACTATTTAGGGTAGAGTAGTGGACTTTACATCAATCTCCTGCGTAGTCGCACTCAACCTGTTTTTTAAGAAACTCCGTCCTGAGTATCACTTCGCGTTCAAAGACTGAAAATATCCGCTAGAGATTTTACGTTGGAACAGCTGGTATTCGAACCCGGCCCTCTAGCTTGGAAGAATAGCACGCTGTCACAACAACAGGAACCCCGATCAACGCTTGTTATACTACGCTATTTAGTCTAGAGTACTGGGACGTTATAACCACCGGATAACTTTACACATTCATATCAATACTTGTATGAATATGGGCAATATTATTATCTAGCAATTTTGTTTGGTATAAAATGAATTCTTCAAGGAATTTTATATTATATGGTACGTAGAAAATAGAGTGAGGGCGCCTAGTTTAGCTAAATGACTATATTAAGGTTGCAAATTGAGGTTTCTGGTGATGTATTAATGGTAACGCTGTTATGGTCATTTCTGTCGCATAACAAAACCGTTGGACACCATTTCTTGCCCATTCACTAAAAAGACAAAACATCTTGAAATTTTTAAATAACAATTTTAAGAAAAATATAATTTGAAGTGTCATTTTTCATGTTGTAAACTACCAGCACTTGCCACATGCAAAGAAATATGCTCTTTTTATACTATTCAGCAACCCCGAGATCTATAGACGCATTCATGCCCTCTACATATAACCTAGTTGTAAAGTAGCAAAATAATTTTAAATCCCAAGTTTCAGTTTTTAGCCTCTACAGCCTCCCACAAAGTTAACGACATGCTCCATATAGTCAACGAGTTTTACGGGTTAAATAACCTTATAAAAGCCCATCGTTCACACCTAACAGCGACAGATTTACTATGTCAAATTTTGAAAGTTTCAGTACATGGAGAGTTTTTAAATTGTGCGTGATGGGTCAATGGCTGAAAACAAAGCAAATTAGAAAAATTTTAGCTCTCGTTGAAAGAATTCTGGTTCAGGGTATTTTAAATTGCCAGATTCTATAACAGATAATCTTTAAATAACCAGTGTTCGATATCAATATAACAGTACAAAATAAGAAAAATAAATTATAATACCGATTCCCGTCGTGTATATATCATAAATTAATAAATTATATCATTTTTGCAGACTAAAAATCCTTAATTTTTACCAAACTCTGTGGATCGCGACCTCGGTGTGCTCATTTTCTACATTTCCATTTCTGCAAACCCAAGCAAATTTTGTATCAGCGGAGATTTTCGGATCCATCACCATTTCCTTCGAAGATCCATTTCTTGCTTTAATTTTTTTTTACTTTTTGAGCCAAAAAGTAACGAACACAGGCACGGTGCTCGTATTAATTTTGATTCGAGTTCGGGCACAGCAAAATTATGTCCGCTGAATACTGAAATTCTTTCCTGGGACTTAAATGGAGCATTTAGTTGCAGTAAAACAGTATCCAAAACCATCGGCACTTGGCTCAGTATCCATTTACCAACCTTCTAACAAATTGCTAGAAAGTTAAATGCAGAGTAAGTTCATGCGGTCTGCCCTTAATGCATTAGATAGGAACGACAGTGGTTAAAAAACAAAAACACACAATGCTCTGATTAAGTTGTATGCTAGCATGAATGTGTAAGTATAGTTAGGTTTAAAAGTAGCAGCGTGCGTAGGACTTATCTCAAATAACCATTTATAAATATTAAGGACAACATTTTGTTACTGGCTCACTTGAAATCAATGATATGATGTTATTTATAATAATTATATACGTTTCAATGAGCAGCTCGAGCATCAAAAGTTGCAAAACCAAGTGTACTAGGTTTTGCATGCCGTTAAAAGCTTATTAAAGTTTTGTCAAAAATAACCAAGGATATCTAAAGTCGACCAGCATATTTTATAAATAACCAAAATTTTGACCAGTCCAAATTCCAAAAAACCCTGAGAGTGGTTGGTGTTCATTTTTTCCGATACCTCAGTGAAAAATTACAGCCTAAAAATCTTGCGGGACCCCAAATTGTTGAAATAGTCTCCAATTCGTGTCGCTTTTGTGAGAACCTGGTTAGGAAATTGTTGCAACAGCGCAAAGCCCTTTGTAGGCTTACAACTATACTGTGTATTATTCTGTTATGCGTCGAATACTAAGAAATTTATCAAAACTCATCAATATACTGAACAGCCTTTACGCTGGACAGAAAGACAAAAAGAACTTTTCATACAATTGTGCGATATTGGAGCACACTTCGCTCAGGAATTATACATTAGATAATTTAGTGATGCGATAATTAAACAAAGCCTTATATTTCGCATCATTATTCAATGGGCGAATATCTCTTACGCTGGTAGTCATGCAGGTTGGTCAGTAGGTGTATTTACATTTATATCTACAGTGTAAACGTTTCACTTATAAAATTTGTCCGACGCTATAAGCAAGAAGATTTGTTCAAATGAGGTGCTCCGTACGGTAACTTATTCTGTATAAATTAATCCGACAAGATACAAAATTTTAATATATATTTTTATAATTTTATAAATAGGCGAATGAATTCCAAAAATTACAAAACAATAATACTCTAAGCATGACGTACTTTGTTTTTTCTTTTATTGTTCCGAATATTGAATTTGCTCGCGTTATGCACCTATAACACAATCTAAGTACAAGCAAGTTTCGAGCAATAAAACATTAAATGTCGACGCTCACCTAAATAACCACCTCTGAATTTAGTTTAAAACAGTAAATATATACCCATTATTTGTATAACCAAAAATAATTAACGCTCTAATGAGGTCCAACTAAAACCTAGCTTAAATAAAATATGGGTTGAATTCATAGCGCAATTTATACCAAAACGTAACGTACGTTAGCAAAATAATAATTATCATTAAGAATTAATTCTTCACATGTTTGGAAACCTACTGCGCAAAATTAAAAAAAAAACAGTTTTTGTTTTAAAAGCGCAGCTGTACACAGCAGATGAACGAAAACTTTAAAATATCTGTTATTCTTCCAAGCCGCAATCTTAATGCCATGGCAATCAATTTTTTACAACGAAACTAAAATATGTAACTCGAAACTATACAACGTAAAGCTAAATCTACTGGGACTACATTCCGGACCGCTGTACTTGTAATAAATAATAATAGCAAATGTTGCTCCACCTATCCGTCAGTATCCCATCAACCGTTGCTGATAGAAGCATATTTTGAGGGTTTGTTATTGCACCCTATTGGAAATATCCCACTAAAATATGTAACTCGAAACTATACAACGTAAAGCTAAATCTACTGGGACTACATTCCGGACCGCTGTACTTGTAATAAATAATAATAGCAAATGTTGCTCCACCTATCCGTCAGTATCCCATCAACCGTTGCTGATAGAAGCATATTTTGAGGGTTTGTTATTGCACCCTATTGGAAATATCCCACTAAAATATGTAACTCGAAACTATACAACGTAAGCTAAATCTACTGGGACTACATTCCGGACCGCTGTACTTGTAATAAATAATAATAGCAAATGTTGCTCCACCTATCCGTCAGTATCCCATCAACCGTTGCTGATAGAAGCATATTTTGAGGGTTTGTTACTTGATGTTATTGGAAATATGGATTAAAGATATGTAACTCTAAACTATATAACGTAAGATAAATCTACTGGGACTACATTCCGTACCGCTGTACTGTAATAAATAATAATAGCAAATGTTGCTCCACCTATCCGTCAGTATCCCATCAACCGTTGCTGATAGAAGCATATTTTGAGGATTTGTTATTGCACCCTATTGGAAATATCCCACTAAAATATGTAACTCGAAACTATACAACGTAAGCTAAATCTACTGGGACTACATTCCGGACCGCTGTACCTGTAATAAATAATAATAGCAAATGTTGCTCCACCTATCCGTCAGTATCCCATCAACCGTTGCTGATAGAAGCATATTTTGAGGGTTTGTTATTGCACCCTATTGGAAATATCCCACTAAACTATGTTTTGTATATATACAGCAATCGAACTTGATCCGTTTATAAGTGATTCGACCAAAGCAACCTTGAGGGACGTAAGTGTAATGGGTGAAGGTAACTTTGAGGGGCCTAACTGTAATGCATGCCATCATATTTTCTATATATATACTAAACGCTAAGTCGTGGTCTACGGTTAGGTTTTTATTAGATCTTTGTATGAGACATACACTAACCCTAAGTCGTGGTGGAAAGGTGTCGCCACACCGTACAGCTATCTTAGCATCTAGCGGTAAATTTATGTGGGGCCAACTGTAATGTGTCACAAGTGATTAAATGTGGTACAAAGATATGATAGCAGGTTTTGCCTGGAGTGTCTTAGGTTGCCTAGACGCAAACAACTTATGCGATTATGAATCCACGAAAATACATACAAAATCCTTGTACAGACTACCAACTCCCTAATCCTAGTTTACTAAAAGTCTATAAGATCCGAAAAAGAATTCGAAAAATTGAAAAAATTCTTATTTATGGGCAGAAAATTATGAAGCGTCGCATGTAGCCAAAACTGGCTCAATGTTTAGCGGAATTATAAGAGTTATAGTTACATATAGATGGGCAACAAACGCCACCATGTATCCTTTAGCTACATCAGGATGATGAAAACATTCCTGAGTTGCGACGCTCGTTTAGTCACGGAAAAATTTTGTATAAAAGTTGTTCCAAAACAACATATTTCATGATAAAGTAATGAACGCTATGATGCTATCTTAGCTCGAAATAGAGTCTTCTTAGATGAAATCCTGTAACCAAGCCCTATGAACTGTTGCTAAACTCAGATATGCACAATATAGTTTCGGATCTAGCATTCCTATCGGATACTACCTCGGAATCTATACGCTTTAACGCGATGTGCCAAATGATAAAATATATAGAATTAAAAAGCATACGTAGTTTTGAAATCATCGAACATGTTATTCATTGACTGTGAAAATTGATCACCTTTATAGTTTGTATCCGGGGCTGAAATACATTAATGAGCAATCGTAATAGTCATACGTTTAAGCCAAAAGGCTAGAGCTCCTCTTTAAAATAACAATGAAGAAATATACATGTTTCTATTTCGTGCTTATTTCAACGATGTGACAGGTGTTTAAGTGCCCTACAGGGTACGATATTAAATGTCTGCTCCATCTGATAAACATGAACCCCGATATCACTCATGGCTATTAAATTTTGCAGCCTAGATTTGCCTCTGGTATGCTTTAATTCTTTAAAATACAAATATGTACTACTAAATGTTGAACAAGCTTTTGTAAAAAATTGCCTGGTAATCATAAATTTATCAGATACGACCCCCGTGCAGTAGCTACGAAACCAGCTCAAAACTGTTTCTCGGACTATTTAAACATACTACAAAACGAGCGCAAATAGTAAACATACCTACAAATATAAAGGAGTGCTAGGGAGAGGACCACAGATATAAGTGTTATCCTGAAAGTATTACCTCTCGGATAAAATATGGCCAACTACACTAGGTAGTAGGACCTCGTATGATTTAATTGAAATCACATAGCTAGCGCAAATGATTGAAGATGTAGCATTTAATAGTCATAACTCAGCAACTCTGCAATTTTAAATCTTTTAAATTTAAGCTTTAAAAGCGAGAAAAGAAGAGACTGCCGGAATGGAAGCAAATGCGTCTTGTTATTTTCGTTAAAATTTTTGTATTTTCGTTATTAATCTCTTGAGATGAATAATAGCTTTAGCAACGAAATTGCTGAACAGAGAATATCAAACTAATTAGTAATGTCATGTTTCAATGTCGTATGCCAGGTCTTGGCGCAGCCCAGCGTGCGACTATTTAAATATTAGAGTGCCGTTCACAACAGAAATTACTGGTAACAGTTTCCGGTGGTAAAAACGAACCCGCTGAAGCAGTTAAACAAAGCATCTCTGTGCATGTATAATTTGTATTGTAATTGTAAATTATTTGAGCAATCACTGATCTCTCACCTAGGAAATCTCTCAAATTCAGAAACAAATGAAATGACAACTAAGTAAAAATTGAGCAATTTCATGTGGTATGGGTCTGTGGCATAAGAAAGCTCGCCCGTGGCTTTTGTCTGCTGAGCTATCGGGTGCCACTCCTACGGCGATCGAGTGTTCCAGTGCTATTTTAGTGCTGAGTTCGTGGTTAATCCACCGTGGACCATAGCAGACATTCAATGTCTAAATCTAGTTAGTATATAAATAAGTATTTCGGTTAACTTTTATTTCAGGGAATGACGTCGTCAACAAAAAGCTTTCCACAAATTTATGCTGCATATGCACCACTAGCAACAAGCAGGCACAATTTGCGCAAGTTTTTGCACTAAGGTCAAGCTTTAAAACTCGGACAGCGGTCAAGTCACCCTCAGGGGAGGGGGTGCTGCGCACCCCCAAGGGGGGTAAAACCAGCCGGGCCATTCGGCCCGGGGGGGGGGGTGCTGCGCAACCCGGGGGGGGGGGTTGCTGCCCCCCCCCTGGGGTGGGGTAACCCCCCCTGGCCTTTCGGCCTCGGAGGGGGGGTCCGGACCTCAGGGGGTGTAACCCCCCCACCCCCCTGCCGGCATGTATGGATATCACAGTGCATAAGATCACAGGGTATTCCTATGACGATTTGCCAAGGGCATCACCGGTAAATGTATATCACAATGAAAAGATACAGGTACGTTGTTGATATGCCGGGTTAATAATGGGTGAATAGGGCATAATAAATACATAACAACAACCAAAAAAATATCACAGGTAGAAGACCAGAAAAATATATACAAATATACGTTTTAAAATATATAAAATTAATGTACAAATATATGTCAGCGAAGCTGCAGGCTGGAACCCACCGCACCAAGCAGAGCAAAAACAACAACGCAGGTGAGCTGCGAAGACCCTGCACGCAAGACAGCGCTGGCAAAACAAAGAAAATAGAGCAAAGCGCTGCGCGCTCAGAGCACAGCCGAGCGGAAAGAGCGCTAGACGTGCACACAAAAACAGAACACATCAGACAGCCAAAGAAGGCAGGAAGGAACAAGAGGGCGAAGAACCCCAGAGACAGGAAACGCCCAGAGCAGGAACAGGAAGAAACGAGAGACAAAACACGCAGGAGGACCCAAGGCATACCCATGGTTCACTTGGCCGTGAGACCAGGTAAAACTAAAGCAAGACCTGGTGAAGTACCGGCTCTGCGTTACAGAAATTTTTTAAATATGAAATACAGACAGCAGAGAAGACAGAGATTACAAAAGGGTCGGTTCGAAGCAAAAGCTTCGAGACCGATAAAGTATATAAGTACCAGGTCTGTCGGTGCCAAAATATTCACCATCAGTTGGGTTGCCCGACTTTGACATCACAACTCATTTATGTTTTAGTTGCTTTCGGATTTTTGTTTGGCTGCAGCTATGCCTATGCCCACCAATACTTCATAGGTAGTTTCGTTAGCGTGGCATCAGGTGCGTGACCGAGGGGACAGGCTGAATGCGCTCGGGCCGTAGTCTCCTTGGCTTTAGGACTTTCTGACCTATGCTTGCATTTCCGTAGAACCATGCAGTTTTCACGTGAGCGCGGCATCGTTGGCATAAATGTCCAAGTTGATCCAATTATCTAATATTAATCTAAGTTATCTTTTTCTTGTTGCTAGATGCATTTGTAAGT
>JASANE010000422.1:0-10449 GCA_030248225.1 Trileptium ribeirensis | reverse complement strand
TATATGGTAGCTATGTAATCCAAGATCAATAAACATAAATAAATCGAGAACTCAGCGTAATTCTTTACGCTAGCTAAAGTATTAATTAAACTTGAAACAATAAACCCGGAACAAGCGTAATTCTTTTACTCTATTACTGTCCAACCGTACTCGACGACGAAAAGCAAAAGAGTGATTGAAAACCATGAAAACAGCTAATAGTATATTAGCTAATAAAATATACAATAGCAAAATTATGCAAATTAGCTGCAACAAAACAACTACAATTAACAAAATTTTAGATTTTAGGAATTGATGGTAGGAAGCCATATAAAAAATTAAAACGTGAAAAACTAAAATTTTTGATTTTGGGTAGAGTTTTTTAGTTATGTTAGGGTGGTAGGGTAGGTTTGAGACCGGGAACCTCCTGGATAGCCCATAAAACCCCGATATCGGGGGTACTATAGGCTACCAAGGGGTTCCCGGGAATAGTTTTTCACTGAAATCTTCATTATATCGCTCCCCCAAAAGTTTGGTTTTTCATGTACTAGAGTGAAGAAAATCATCATCATCATCCATTTTGAGTCGGTTGTTCCACTTGCGCGGGTTCGACTTCACCATGGCGTAGCGCTCTTTTCTACTTCTGTCGGTCGAAGGCATCTGCTTGACTAGAGTGAAGAAAAGCCTATCTTAATGGAACAGTAGTGATCGGCGACACAAATAAGTAAAGCTATTCTTGTTACTATTTTATTTAGTAATATTACTTTTCCTTATAAAATAGTAGAAGTGGTCATAAGTCTAATAGGGACGGTAGTTAGTAGAAACGTATTAGGTTTAGTAATACTTTAAAAATTTCGGCCCTCTCGTGTCGAATGAGTGGTAACCAGGGCGAGAGTGTAGGCGGGTCTCAAAATTATTAGTAGTGTAACTGCGTCGTCTGGCATCCGTCTGTGGTGTCGACGTGGGAGCATTAATCTTGAGTAGACCGGGTGATTAAGGGGACTAGTTCGGACGACCAAAAACTTGATCATCTTACCTAAATACCAGTATCGTCATCCGTCCGGGGACATAGGCTGAGCAAACTTCAAATGCATAGTAGTCGACCGGTGCTGTACAGTTTTAATAACGTGGTCTGGCTTCGTCCGGGTCGGCCGGTGTAATATAACTGGCACTATTAGCGTAAATCTAAGGCTTAGGTTGTGGTAATCACATAATCGCATGGTGCACTTTCCGTCCGGGAGTGTGTTGTGTTAAAACCACAACGTTAGTAACGTAACAGATAAAATAAACCCTAATCACTATCGCTCAAGTGTAACCCTTAAACAATAGCCGTGATAACTTAGGATACGGACTAGGTCAATTATTCGGTAGCTTTAACTTAAACTAAGAACTAAAGTACTAGATAGGGAGCGTCGAGAACACTGAAGTCAGTGGCCGAAGTTCACATTGAAAGTGAAACGTCAGACTGTGCAAATCGAGTGTCAGACTGTGCAATAGTAGGAGTCAGACTGTGCAAGGAAACCGGTGAAGTACTAGCGTGAGCTGAAATTACTCTGGAACTAAAGAAAGTACCGCCGCTTTTGTTACGAGAACGCAACCAACCGTTAGCTGCGAAGCCTGTCTGAATTATGTAACGGTACTAAAGAACAGTGCCGAGGCTTTTCGAAACAGAGTATTGGAAAGAATACGTATTTGGGGGACGGTTATCAAAACTTGTGCCAAAAGTGAGCGACGGTATTATCAGTATCTAACGTTTTATCGTTCGCAATAAACATTCTATATCCGTGTTTGTTGTTAGAATATCTGCAACTCGACCACGTAGAGCTGAGTAAGATCACGCTGCAACGCAAAATGTAAGGCACTAGTCGCTCACGAAATAAAGACGCGCACCACACTAAGCGTCCCACCGGCATTCTACTGGCGACACCTCGAACCATACAATATTTCGGTGACGAATCCCGTCCCCTTTTTTAAATACCGATAGCCGACATAAGGAAAAATCCCATCCAACCCTTTCCCTTGAAAAAAGATATAACACCCGGCAAGAAAAGAATGTCATCGACGAACAGATGAACTTCAGAAAAACAGACAAGTATAGTAGCTAAGTCATTTCAATACGCAAGAATGCAATACGGTTCTGATGTGATGCCTTGTGGTACACCAGGTGACATGGACCAAGACAGAATGGTGCCGAGAGATATAACTTGCTAACGTCGAATTGTGAAAAAAGTGCTAATACCAGGCTACCAAGCAGTCGCGGATACTGCAGTACTTGAACTTCATAATTAGAGTCGTCGCAGTGGGACAGAGTCAAAGGTTTTCCTGTAAATCCTGTTTTCTCTTAATCTGGTAATACACCAGTCCCAGGGAGCGTCGGGTCGTCCAAATTGGACGTAAGTGCTTAGGTGAAGGTAAAGAATGCGGAATGCAATTTTGAGCAAGAATACGCGTTTCCTTGGAATCTTACATGGACTGTGATAGATTACAACGTTGCAAGAGACGTCCCACAAAATGATAAAATCAGTGTTCGGATCGATATTTTTAGCGCAGTTATGATGGAGACCAATATACATGCGCTGGAAATATGGTTGCCACCAGTGCACATATGTGCTAAGTTTGCTTGTAATACATACACAATGAATATAGATACTGCAACGCTAACTTTTCGCGTTTGAGCCAATTCCATCCTCTCGTTACCAGGTTACGGGCCGTAACGTTAGCTGGTCGCATCAAAGCTGCCTCAACATCACTGCACAAATGTTGGCAATGCTCAAGTACAAGCTGTATTTTCTCAGCTTAGTAGAGAATGCGGTTTTTTCAAGCCAAATCAGCTTCCGCGGGTACAGTCAAACTCGAGCTTTATCAAATTCAAGCGTTTTTCAAAAATACTAGATATGAAAGAATAGCTTAGAGCAGGGGTTCCGGGAGACGGTAACCCCCGACTTAGGCTTTGGCTTAGTGTATATCTCATATAGGAACCTTAGCTAAAGGTAAGACTAAGGCTCAGGCTTAGTATATCGAGAACGGCATGCCCTACATTTTATTTCCGCCCTTCAGGGTTACTTGCGCCAAAGCTACATGTATGCAATAATTGCTATAGCACGGCTTGCCGTCCTATTTAATTTTACGAGTTTCAAATAAGTTGGAAAACATCATCAAATTGCTAAAATCTCCTCAAAGGCAGAGCTCATATTATTTCCAATCCAACATGATACAAACAAACTCTATACCTACCTCTTACGCTTATATGTAAATTTCCCACTACATCATTCGATTAGGACTCTAAGTATACGCTATGGGGTCGAATCAAGTTGCATACAGCGCGGACATTATAATATACAATACAGGTATAAAAACAGATCAGACGGTATGTTAAGACGCCATGCGTTTTTGTCGGCGTAACTTTTGAAACTGGACAACAAGCTGCTCGGAAATTGTAGCAGCTACTGTTGGATGCGGTTGTTTGCTTGTTTCGCAAAAATTTATAAGTTTGCAACCTTTCGCGAGACTAAAGTATTGGTGTGCATAATCACGACTAGGCTACATGCATGCTAGGCTTATTATGTTTGATTTCGGCTGCGTGCAGTTTAGTCCAGTTTAATCTAAACAGTCCAGTACGAAACCTACCTAAACAACACGCCTGCTTGTCCGGAACCCCTGAAATGATTTTCTTTGTGTAACAATTTTTCTAAAAGTGACATAGTTGCTGTACCAGTTTTTCTAATGGTGACACAGTCTTTGTAGCTTTTTTCATAAAAGTGACACACTCTTTATCGCTGTTTTCCTAAGTTTGACACAGTTTTTGCGACAGTTTTTTCTGAAAGTGACAGAATTTATGTAGCAGTTTTTCTAAAAGTGACACACTTTACTGTCGCAGCCTTAGCTAAAAGTGACACAGTTTCTGTAGCAGCATTTTCCGAATAATTCGCCGCATTGTGCAGCGACAGCACACAACTTTCTGTGAACGCTACATAAACCGAGTACAGGGACAACCTACCCTTGAAGAAACCTTGTGTATTGTTGACAGTATGTTTTCCTGATTTAAAAAGTTCAATATGTGAGCTTTAACAATCTTTTCAAACGCAAGGCAAACTGATTTGTAATTGATATAGGACGGTAATTCGCAGCACCGGTAGAATCATACTTTTGGAAAATAGGCATGATATCATCTCGCTTCCAATCATTTGGGATATCAGAAATCTCGAGTGATGTACGAAACAAAATACAATGGATTTGAAAATTCGCAATGAGAAATGTGCAAAAAAGTTCGGTATATAATCATTAGTAGAAGTTGTTTTATTTGCCATTGCCGGCTAATGCGTTGTCAACTTCATCGATTCATATATCAAAAATATATAGAATTTACATGATAATCGAAATTCAAATCATTTGAAGTGCCATCATCTTGGGTAAATATTTCTTCATACTATCTATCATTCACACTTGCTATCTAAGTCGCTGCTTATGCCACCATCGGTGGACATAAGAGGACCAATTAACCTATTCACCCGTATTTTTTCCGCGCAAACGCGAAGAATGCTTCAGAAATTGTTGGGCTCAGCCGTCTTTTTTTCAAGCATTGGTATAGGATTGGACAAATAATTTTATCTTCAGCTGCACATAAACGAAACATTTCGGCGCCAAGTGGTAGTACTACGTCACATTCAGCGTTGTAGCGATCGCAGCTTTATGACTTGGGTAACGTAATATTCTCTTATTAGATACAACTCTTAATGGAGGAAAAAGAAGAAAACCATTATATAACAATCTTCAAGAAGTATTCCACATTCCATCAATTGATGAACAAACACTGAACCAATTAAACTAACCAATCATAAGCAAGTATTCCACATTCTATCAATTGCTGAACAAACACTGAACCAATTAAACCAACCAATCATAAGCAGGTATTCCACACTCCGTCAATTGATGAACAAACACTGAACCAATTAAACTAACCAATCATAAGCAAGTATTCTACATTCTATCAATTGATGAACGAACACTGAACCAATTAAACCAACCAATCATAAGCAAGTATTCCACATTCCATCAATTTATGAACAAACACTGAACCAATTAAACTAACCAATCATAAGCAAGTATTTAACACTCCATCAATTAGTGAACAAACACTGAACCAATTAAACCAACCAATCATAAGCAAGTATTTCACATTCCTTCAATTGATGAACAAACACTGAATCAATTAAACCAACCAATCGTAAGAATTGTTATAGGACGATAATTTCCTGCGAGGTTGTCTTTAATATTATATTGTAGAGCGCTCATTATTAGTAATTGGCACAAATAACATCATCGGATAAAGTGTCCATCAAAGGTCCTTTGTACAAAGTATTTAACACCAGTAAAAATAGCGCTGTCACGAAGAATAAACCGCTACCGTTGCTGTAACGCTATGCAAATTTGTATACAATTGGTTTAGGCTAAATATTGAGAGAACGGACAATCTCCGCCATAATATGTTGTAACGCCACTCGCACTATTTTGTAGACTACTCCGTGCTAGATACGTCAATGTTTAGATGCTGTTGCTCCACTTACAAGCACTACAGAAACCTATGAACCAAATTCCACATCGTGAAATAGTCATTTATCAAAGCATATATACAGTCTATTCAGACTTATTTACTCTATAAACTAAATACATTTTGACTGAGATATGTGCATTGGTTGTCGAGATAAAAATAAATAATTTGATTTTTCGGGCTTCTTCACGACCCAACCAGCGCAACATATGTCCATTTTTCGGGAAGAAGTGGGGTGGGGGAAGATGCTGGAATCACGCTTGAAGAGAAACAGACCTCCAACCTCCGTGGCACGGCTACCATTCTCGACCCTGAGACCTCGGACTTTGAATATGTATGTTTAAGCCTATTTGAAGCAATATTAGATTGCAATTATAAAAGTACGAGTACACGTAACAAAATTAACAATATTGCTGCATACGAGCGCTTTATGCGTAACAACACATAAAAGTTGTTACGCAGAACTCGCTTTGTGTAACAACTTACGAAGGTTGTTACATACTATCCAATGTAATGTTTTCATACACATGTGTGTATATGCTGACAATGTCGACAAAGTGCACACATTTCTCTGGGAACGACGCATTGGAATACATAGGGATGCATCGTTACACTACCACCTCCGATGGATAAAAATTTGTCCCTAAATTTTGTTAGTTAATTGTATGTGCATTGCTCTATCGATGTAAAATATATACGTATAAAACATGATATATTATAAATAACTGTTCCACTATATCAGTTGCTTTTCCGCGTTGAAGGTTTTAGAATTGCACAATAATTTTAGTTAATAATTTTCTTTGCCAAGACATTATTATATTGTTAACCAACGCACCACGATCACATATATTTACCATTCCATGAACATTGTCTACCAATATAGTTGTGTTCATAGACTAGTTGTGCCGAAATTTCCGCCGCCCCGTTGTCATATTTCATATACACCGTGATTTGAGACAAATGTACCACGCCTATGTTTACCATACAAACGCCACGGTCAGCGAACTTCATACATCACCAAACCCAGCAGATCCATTGTAAAAATACATCAGTAGATACTACACAGCTGCATATAACAATGAGGTAGTATTCGACCGGTAGTTGGAACATCGATAATACCATAAATGTAATCTGTATAAATAAACTAGCGCGTGGCGAACCTGCAGTTTTTATATGCCAGAAAAATGTGGACATATATTCACTCATACGAATGTGCTAATCATACAAATATATACATGGCAAAAACATGTCATTTTAGCTAGTAAACAATATTATGTGTTTAATTTTATTGCCACTCTGTTTCTAGCCAATTTTTTTCAACTGCAACATTTTTTCAGCATCGCTATCTTTTTATGAAAGATATAAATTACAGAACATGGAAGAATATTAGAGGCAGTCTATTTCTAAACAGTTTTTTATATGTACATGAGTTCTTATGTGCACGCATGCACAACGTAAAAACAAATATCACAACAAATATATATTAAAGCAGTTTCATAAATATATTCATTTTTTTTAATTTGAACGCCAACAGCGTCAGGCTCATGAGCAAGTAAAATCTGCTGCAAACCTATATAAACAGAACCTATGATTTTTCTTGGAATAGTTGCCGGCTTGCATGGACTAAAAATCTCCTGCAAGCTTATTTAGGATTAATCGCCAGGCACACAGGGACATTGCACCCGCTGTGTGTCACTTAGTTGATAATTTAGCGACACGGACACACGAGGATTAATTTCCTTGCGTGTCTTTTATGTACTTAAAGAGCAACAACAGATAAGGCTCATAGGGACATAAATTCTCCATGTGAGTCAACCTAGGGTACCCCAGTAGCGCGCGAGACGCAGGACCGTCGGCTTTATACATTAGGATAGGCAAAAAATACCATTGGCTTCCTTGAGTTGAGTTTTTGACTAGAAAATTTTACACGGCAGTCCAAAGGCACGTAACACCGAAAATGCACACACAAATGTGATTTGACATAAATGAAAATTGACCCATTTTTTTACACATTTTTACACGGGATACAACCTTGAGAAAACATATTATCTTTGTGCGAAAAACCATGTCGTGATGGATGTCCGTCAAGAGTACGGCGCCCACCCGCAAAATATATTGTTGTACTAAAACCACATATTCAAAAGCGGTAACGAGACTACTCAGGGTTGAGTTTCCTGTCCATATTTTTTTATTATAATTTTTACCCTTGAGCATACGATACAATGCATACACGCGGATAGATGGCCACTAAACCGGAGCCTAGCCGAAGACAGACAGTAATTATGTGGTAAAGAACACATATTTAAAAGTCATGCTAGCAGAACATCCAGCGTGAGTTTTTTCCGAGTGAGTGGTTCAACATGACCACAAAACTAAATAAAACCTGTCCAGCCGACCCTCACACCCAGCCTTGGTTGAAACTGCCTACCAGGGACGCCGCAAACAGTGCTTCCTCACTGTTGTGTGACCTCAGCTACACGGCTGATTTTCATCACCTGGCTAGTACAAGGGACATGAAGATATTTCCGTGAGCAACTCGAGTTAAAACTGAGAAAGCCCCCTTTTCTGATTACACCAACAAAGACTAGTGCATACATCTCGAAATAGTACTGTGTTTAATAGTAAAGACACGCCGCAATATGCCTATTTTAAAGCGAAATCTAAAATTGGATGTATGCCCTATCTCCTTCCCCAAGGTGCATAAAATTCTATTTTCCAATTTTGGGGATCATTTATTACTTTTAATATTTCAGCGATTTTTCTAGTAAAGCGCGTAGTTTTTATACCAAGTATGAGCAAGGTCCTTAATTTTCCAAAACATTTTTTAAGTTATCCTCTTTATAAAAATTTTCTTTTTTAGTGCAATACCTGGAACTCTGTTTGTTGATACGCAGAGAATTACACAAAACTCCTCAGATCAACATTAAGGTAAAAAAATTTTCTGGAAATGTATTGCTTCATTGTGAAATTTAGACCCATTTTAAAAATAATTACTGCAATCACGCTTAAAATGAGTCAAAATTCTTACTTTATTTAAGGTTTTGAAAAAGTTCTTTTTGATTTTTTTAACGTTACCGCCCAATGAGGTATGCATACAGTCACTAGTACATGGCTCGAGAACTAGCCATAAAAATCTATATTTTTAAATATATTTTAAATGTATTACTCACCTTTAGTTGAGCTTACTCCCATATTTGTGTTTGCCTCAAATCCGGTATATTATTACATTCGAACGATAAAATCGATGCGTTTTCTGCCAGCCGATATTTTTCGCACCATCCCCGTTTGGTAACACTACTATTTGCGATCAGTATCACGACCTTTGTTGTAGCTCTAAAAACCTGAATACGCCAAACTGAGAAGCAACGCTTTTCCATAACCAAATGGCAATGCATTTAATATACCTTTCTATGATTACAAAAAAATTTTTGATCGTCTATAGGGTTGTATATTTTAAATTTGACCAACAAACTAACTGAAAGCCTAAACCGATTTTGTTCTTTTGAACAAGTTATTAATCATACACAGCAAATTTTGGTAGCAGTATAAATCAAGGACGTGTTCTTTTTAACACGGCATCAAAAATAAGGAAAGCGCAGCACTCTTTGTGCATTCGTTACTGTCGTTAAGGAAGACCTTATTTGTCTTGACTCCAAAGAATTTTTTGTTACTTACCGCGAAATGAATTTTTTTCGAACATGGTAAAATAAATAAAACCTAAATATTCTTTCGTATACCACCTTTATCAAAAATTCTGAACAATTTTTTTATATCGCCAATCGTTTGCACCGATTCAGTACCTGTAAAAGTCTATAAATTGTCCAATTTTTCAAGCTAAGGATACCGGTACGATGCGATTAGTTTTAAGCGATTAAATTTGTTCTGATTTTATGTTGTTCTGCCTCCTAAAATACTGATGACTTATTAAGTCCTTCAGTTGAGCTGATATGTTAAACCGAAGAATTTTTTGGAAACAATGTCCGATTATTTCAAAGCTCTAGTACCGTGAGCAATCAAAATATAGCAATAATTTTCGTTTTATCCTCAATACTAGTTCGTTTAATATTTCTTTTGGAGGTCTATATTTTAATATTGTCTTAAACGAACGATCATTTCTGGTTCACATGCCCCAAGCCATAATTTATTTCGAAACAGCACTTCAAAAGTATTCTCAAAAGCTTAGCAGTAATTTACCGACAAAATTAAAATGCAGTTTTTATAAAACTCCTTTAAAATCTCGAAAAAAGGATACGTACAAACATAACAAATTATTGGGCCAATAAATAGTACCATTGTTGGAGTACAATAATTATTTTATATCTCCCAAAAACGGACTTATGAAACCAACTAGTCTGGCCTCGATTTTCCTTTTCAAATTTCGAACAAATTTTGCAATATTTTGTAAACTGCTTGAACCTTTAAAGTGAATCTGACAAGAAGCAGTTTTAGATATTTCAATATCATGACTTAAATTTTTAAAATTTTTATAGCCAAAAACATGCAGTTTGCAAGAATCCTGTTTAAAGAGTAATGTAATAGACAGCATCTTACATGATCGTGAAGTAACCATTCGTATATTAGCCCAATTACCAAATTCCTTTTTCACCGATAAAGAATGTGAACGTTGAGCACAGTCTTTGCTAGGCAAACCATAAACGACGTGTCCATTCAGAGTAATTTGACCCGAGCCATACTATGAGATTGCATAACACTGTATATCTTAACACGCGTCTCGAGCTCGATGGATCTGGATGACCTTGACCACAATGTAAAATTCTAAAAACCTAGAAAGAAATTGCATAGATACAATAACATCATAAATTATCACATCTGAGTTTACATTGATAGGCACACGCTCTGCAATATACTTCGCGACTACGACATTAAATTTTGCAGTATTTCTAAACATCGGCGTATTTTCT
>JASANE010000421.1:0-12083 GCA_030248225.1 Trileptium ribeirensis | reverse complement strand
CAGTGTTTCAAAGACTTTCGAAGCACTTAAAACGTTGAGATCTAATGGTTCTTGATTCAGCTTTAACAGTCGCATTGTGTTTTACCGCTATAGATTAATATATATATAACCATGTTGAAATTGCACATTTTATACAAGCAGAGCGTCTAATATTTATGAGAATATTGATAAGCAAAAATAATTACCACAGAATTATTTTTTCATAGAATACCGACCCTGAACTTAAACTTAAGCCTAAACCAAAGCCTAAGCTTAAGACAGACTTAGGTTCAGGATGGCAAATTTTAAAGAAGTACTCGAACACACTGATTGTTAGTGTAATTTACCTGTGACAAAATTGACCAAATTGGTAAGATTTGCATTTGAGTGAGTACGAACCGAAGAGAAAATCACGGCTGATTTGACTGACCGAGTCTTCGTCTGTTGTTCGGTCGTTGCCCAGAACGCGAAGTGGGTTCGCTTCAGCGGGCACATATATCGGGGTCATTCCGCTGGGCATATTTAGCTTGGGACTTGTACACCACGTATACTGTACTACGCACGATTCGTTATCGAAATTGCACTCGAATGAGTTTTGACGAATTATGCTCTCTGAAATTAATAACAGTTACCTCCAGGGTTTGGCGATGACTCCTTACGATACCATCACCGAAGTTTATTGAAACTGAATCACAGGATATGTGTCCATTGATCGTTGGAAATTGGGCTCCCGAACCCGGGGGTTCAAATGCAAACCCGTTGTGTAGGACTTAGGCTCCACAGGCACTTGTGTAGAGAAAGCTTCTAATAATAATGAAGGAGCAGTAACCCTTATCTATAACCTCATCACTCGCCGATGAGAGAGGTTGGCTTCACGTTTCTGATGTGATTCTTAAAATAAACTTGACGGCAATTATATGCATAAAATTTTTAATAGTTATCAAAAATGAAACCTGGTGTGGACAATACCATAAAATTTTTGATAAAGCTGTATGCATGCTGTTATTTGCACTTTCGTTTTCTTCAATAAATGATTTTAAAGATTTCCAAAGACTACAACAATTTGGCAGCATAAAATGTATACAGATAGTGCTTGGAACAGCTTCAGCATTTGAGTATGAGAATTCAATCATACTATTCCTAAAAACGTGGTTGCGTATATCGTCAATAAACCACAATTGATAGATTTAGCGTTTATGGTTCGTTTGATGTTTCCTTATACATCATGTATTCTATTATATAGTGTAGTTATAATGTACTGTGTAACAGCTCAAGTTTTTATTAGAATTTTAAAACTATTCGACAACGGTGTAAAAGACGGGCAAGCGTTAACACGAAAGGACGATCGCATACCGGTGGAGCGCGATCTGGGTATCAATTTGTGCATTTTCATTATTGTTGTGAAATAAAACTGTCTCTTCATTATATTGTGTATAGCCAATCACGATCCACCCGCCCGAGGTGCACGGGGTGATCACCGCAGCACACTGGAATTTTAGCTTACGGGCAAATGGGTATCCGATCGGGCCTAACATAACAGAATGGACAGCGCTATGTTGTATATGTATATGCGTTTTGGAGCATTATCATAATTTATAAGAACAAGGGTGCCCACTCGGATGAACAGGGGACGGTGAATAGAACTTCTTGGTCGATCTGGCGATTACGGAGTCTTGGTTGTTCCCGGTGCGTACGCCTAGTAATGCAGTAATGTAGGTTGTATAATGCTGTAGATTTAAGCGGCAAACCCGTTATTCTGGATGCAAATGGGTACTAAATTCGCCCAAACTCGCTCGATGTTAATGCAAAATATTGGTATCAACGAACGCTAAACCAGACATAACCACATTATTACACCAATTATTCCACAACCATATCATTCAAAAACATAACAACAACTAAGAACGATAACAACAACCTAGCTAACATGTGTAGCATAAATATGCAAAGTAGCTTCACTTGTGACAAATGCGTCTCGGGATGGGTCGACATTGTGCCGTACTTATAAATTTAGAATCAAGACCTCTTTCTTGGAAACGTTTTGATTTCGAAAAGCACCCGTCCAGGCACTCAGGAGTAACATAATTTGTACGTCCATAACATGTAACATTTAAAGAAAGTTAAAGACGTCTGCCGAGGAACATCATTTTAATAGGGCGATTCAAATTCGCCAATTTCAAATGTTTCTTGCAAAATGGGCAACCCAGGGTTACCGAATCAAAATTAGAAGTCTCTAGGGTTGCGAAATCACTCGTCCGGGTCAACTAGTCCGCCACCCGGAAGTACTTTGGAACCCCTAACTAAGCGTTTAAACAATGTTAAAGTCTCGGATCATTACAAACATAACCAAAACTGGCCGCATTTTTGAACTCCACACCCCCACGGGATCTTATAGTAATCATCACATGATAAACCGGGACCCCCAATACCCACCGGCTCGCCCCGGATCCCAACAACCCACTTGGGACACCAAATTTTTCTGTCTTTCCCTCCTAAAACGGCGCCTACCACCTTTAGGGGATATCTTAAATATCATCTTTTCATCAGTAGGCGACCAGCCAGGGCATGGACATGATCCCGCCCCCGATCATCTACTCCTCTCCGTTTGTCTGTAATCTTACAAAACACTCTAAAAATCTATGGAAGTGCGAGTGCCCTGAGCACCCGTATATTTTCTCCTTTTGAAAACCTCGCGCCGACCAGCGCGAGGTTTATGTTGTTTACGTGCTTTCTTGGCACGTTTCGGCCACTGCCCACTTAATGTCCGTGTCAATTCTTAGTTGTGCCGCCGCTACGCCGTTTTCAAATATGTTGTCTGCCGCCTCAGGCGTTTACTTGGTGTCGCTTATTGCAAAAAATGTTTGTGTGTGAACATAAGCGATTTATTAATATATTTGTGCATATACATATTGCCACTTGTGCTTACTTAGAGATATCGGTGCCAAGATTTAAATTTGAAAATTCTTTTAAAGTTTTTGGGGAAGCCGACAAAGAGGGGTATATCGACAGTATAAAAGGAGACTGCTCGTTTTAGCATCGGACCCAGTCGAAATTTCTTAGCACGAAGGTTGACGGTATTTTTGGCCGTTGTCGCTGTTTGTTTGCTCGCGTCCTCCTTGTTTTTGTTTTGCTGTACAGAGCTTTTGCTTTGATTTACCCAGGAGGACCTCTCGCCGTGTCTCCAGGGTGGAGAGTCTCTCTTGGCCGTTCGGATTTAAATTTAAACTAGTGAGGGCCGCCTTTGCTTGGCTCGCACCTGTAAGTGCTCGTGCCCCGATTAAAATTTATCTCTAACAAAATTGTTTTCAAAATTAATCCCGCCCGTTGACTCGACTGGTTCCCCGTTCTCGGGCCGGTTTCGTTACATTTCTCATAGGCCCGATGGGTGCCATATATTAGTGATAGGATTTTCAGGGGGAAACAAACAGAAAAAGGAGATCTACTCGTGCGTGAGGAGATGGATCAGAGAGATATAGAGCGAAAGAGTAGATCAGACTGGAGGCGGCCGCGATCACCGTCGCGCATCGGCGTCCATGTTGAGTCCGGAGCTTGACCTTGTTGCGATCGTTCTAGTAGCCCGCGTTGGGCCGGGTTCTCGATTCATGGCCAGGAAGCTTTGCGAACTCTTAGTACTAAGCTGAAGTAAGCTGAACGCCTCTGTGACCCAGGCGGGCTAAGTTTTATCACACTATGGGATCACCGACAGCCCTCCGTGTTTTCGAGAGATGCCACTGGTGAGCGCGCGGTTCTATTTTGATTGTTCTAATCACGGTTCCAGTCAGGGGAGGGCCGAATGAGTTTCTTTCCCCAAAATCGGTGATGCGCGGGCGGTTTCAAGTAGAATAGACCAACAGTATGAAGGAGAGCAAGGACTCTCAGTGTTCTACGTAGGCGGGCGGAAGCCCTAAAATAAAGACATGATCATTTGCAAGTAAGGTTGGTACAATCGTCTTAAGCAATCGACAAAATAGGTTGCAGGGGAGGCTTTGTATTACATAATAGGATCCCGCTCGCATTATTAGGACGGGAGTTCACCACCCGGGCAGCAACGGTAGAATCGCCGTCGGGGTTTTTGGACGTAAGACAACGTCCGTTGGATGCGCGCGGCCGTTCCAAAGGGAACGACGCGTTACCAGCCTTCGGATGTTGCTCCCTCTCCAGCTCGTATATCAGTTTCGGTGGGTTCGGTAGATTCCCCAGCTCAGGAAACACAACATAGTCCACCGCTTAAAACATCGTCTCGTAAATCCTCTTGCTAAAGAGTGTGATTATGGTCACGCAGGGACCTAAGCTGTGCAAATGATCACGGACCGAAAGTAAGGGTATCGCGTCTACCGGATATGAGACTGGAACATCGGAGGAAATAATAAAAAGAGAAATAGCTGGTGAAAATACACAGGCTCGTGTCAGGAATGTCTGAACGAGGGAAACGCAACGAGGGAATTTTGCAGGCGCATTGTACAGGTTAATCTAGCGGGAGTGAGCACCGCAGAAAATCACCTAGTTTTTGATATTTTGTTTGGGGATACCCTGCGAGGTGCTCCAATGTTTCGAATAATTAATAATATTATTTTAATGCTACGTATATAGTGGTTTTTCCTACACCAAGTAAATGGTTGATGTGTTCTTCTTTGGTTGTATTTATTTTTGTTGTACAAACGAGTAGAGTTGAAAGCTGAACCAGAAACAATTTAGGAAACAGTGAAACAAAGAGTTTCATAGGAAAATGTCAATTCATCCGTGGTTCATATCGAAACCAATTACAATCAAACTTCACTTTGCTAACTACAACAATACATTTCCCCAGTGTCTCTCCGCTGTCCACTGGCTAACCCGAGTTAAGTGAAACGGAACACGCCTTGATGGATTCTTCAGTAGGATCAAAATATAGGAGGCTGGGATCACTAGGGATTCCGGAAGTACGAGGGAAAGGCAAGTCAGCCTTAATACCTGTGAGCAGGCTTAGGGGTTGACCCTCCCTGAAGGGGATCTCCATACTACTAGCAACGTGGGGCAGCATAGGGGGGAGGCCGAACACCCTGGTAAACCCGCCGGCAACTTACTAAGCTAAGCCGTTCCCTTAGGTCGTCTAGCAGATCATCGGGGAGTCGTGAAAGCCGGGGTTGTCCGGGCACCACAGCGGAAACGGTGGTGCAGCTGGGATCCCGTAGGGCCAGCACTGGTCCTAGTACATATTAAGTGAGGGCCACGCCGGGAAGCGTTTCCAAAAGTCCAGGAATCTGTAAACATTAGTTGGTCAGTGTCCTCTCGCACGTGATGAGGGAGTCCAGTTGATATTATAAGAGCACATATATAGAGATCTGGATGTCTTTCGAGTGTCATCGTTCTTTTGCTTTATGTGCTGTTAAAAATTGATTATAGTTCGTATGCACCGATTCGTGGACCCACGTGTTCTGGCAATGATGAGCAGCCTATTTTGCGTTTTGTCAAATGCATCTAATTCAGTATAACGAATATGGGCAAACTGCGTGTTTCACCCTAAAATTATAGCTAGGTAGGCGCTAGATGCTCCTGGACCGCGTGGGCATAACCTGACATAAGGCGTTGAATATCATGCCGCGTAGAATTTCTGAGTTCACATTTTTGCTAAATAAACTATTAAACTGGAGATGTACAAATATCTTTTACGTGACACTTTTCAGCTCGATATTGGCGTAATAAAAGGCACGAACCAGTGAATTATATTACAAGCGAGGTGTTTCACTTGGTGGTACTTTCGTATATTGAAACTATACACATAAATCTATATTAACTCTTATGAACTTTCAGTCATAAACATATCTTACCCGATATACCTCCGATGCCAACTGTAAACTGAACACAAACAATTCCCAGCCCAGAACCAAAAATAGCTGGAAATTCCCATTGGTATTTCATTGACGACAGACGATGTTGTAGTTTGGTATTGGAATTTTCCCACGCGGACTCGTTTTCCAACACCTGATTGTCTTTCCCATGCGTAGCAGCTGCTGCATCGTCTCGCATTACTGAAGACCGAACGAAAACAGAGCTATGATCGCTCAGCTGACTCAAATTTATTCGCCGGCGACAATGAGTTTCTGGGGTCGATTCAAATTTTTCAAATGCCAACTCGTGACCATTATGAGAAATGCGGATCGAAAACCAACAGCTGCAGTTTGATGCGGATAGCGGTGCCGAAGGTTCTAAGGGGAAATGTGTCAAAAATTGTCTTGAAGAATTTGTCCCGTTTCTATAAATACCACTATCCAGCCAGTGATCAGACTCGGGGTTGGTTAAAATGCGATTTTCAGTTAAGGCAGCATTGTTTTCGATAGCGGTATGACTGCTGCAATATTTACGATACGAATCTTCAAAATTGGCAAGCGATAAACGTAAGCTTAAAGCCAAATTAGCCGATGCGAATTGATTCAAAACCTGAATGGTTATTGCTGCTATCTGAATTAGAATTATTATTTGTGCCATAATGCTGAAATATATATCTGAAAATCTATATATAGTTTCATTAAAATTATTTGTAGTTATAAATACGAATAATGTTTAAAATTTTTTATAGATAAAGGAAAAGTTAATGTACATAAATGAATGATTATTTGAATAGATAGTAAAATAAATATATATGTAATGACTTTTAGTTTATTTATAAATAAATTATTCAATGAGCGGTCCATGATTTGAGAATGCCCTAACCACAGATAAAGCCGACGTAAACCCAATCTTCACGCCTTACAAAGCAATTGATCACTCCCACCGATAATAAGGCCTTAACGTCGTGGACACCTGTATCATCTTACAATAATTATCATATAAATGAAAACCTAATAAATGAATGGCATTACAAGAGGTATTCCAGAAGCGACATTTCGGTATATACCTGTTCTAACTTGACGGCAAAAGCACTACCTTCGAAGACTCATTAGTAGTCTAAAATTAATCAACATAAGATAGATCATCCTGTTTTGCAACAAGACGACATGTCGTGATACTCGTTGTTCGTGATTGAAGATATCAGTAATTTAATTCCACTATTTATATAATTCCGGAACTGATCGGGATGTGTGACTATTATTTCGATGTCTTGGGAATAAATATGTAGCATCTCACTACGCTAGCGTATATAGCGTAGCTGAACACGCTGTGATCGCCTGGCCTGTGGTGTAATGGTAGCGCGCTAGTCTTGAAAGCTAGAGTTCTGGGTTCAAATCCCGGCTGGTCCAATGTATGATCACTCGTGAATCTTTTCAAATATATATGTATATATATATTTATTTATTTTATTATATTATATACTTTATATTAAATAAATTGATATATATAAATTCCTGCACATTTCCCAGAGTAACTCCATAGTATATGTAGCTAATTATCTTTTTCAAACCAAATTAAGCTAAAATTTAGCTATAAAGGCTTGAAACTTCACATATAACCGACCAAAAGATTTTAGTCAAATTATTACATTAGGCTTTAGGGTATCACATTGTATATATATGATTGATACTTTACCTATAGGATATATTTTATTCAATGTATTCATGCTGCTCTAATAGCTTCTAGCTATAAATATTTAACGAGAAAGTCAAAACAGCAATTTGAAGAAGCGAAACGAAACGGAAATTGTGATATCTTTAACTGTTTACGATTGTGACAACGATATTGCTACAATTTCCACAGTACATTTGTATTTGAATTAAGTATGGAACAGTTGTTAAAATCCACATAGGACTTTCAATTATTGTGAAATAGGGTTCACAATCAGGATTTTCAGAGATTAATCAGCATGAATTATGCGGTTATCGCTTGTAAACTGTATAAATCGGCTGTAAGAATTACATTTGTATCTCTCATGTACGGCGTCGGAAGACCTTATACAAAGAATAAATTGCTAGTGAGTATTTTTAGGAGCGAATATGGCAAACGCTCATTGTTTAAACTGTAATTTATAGTTTGTTTTCAGCGTTGATAGGTTTATCGTATCATTTAGACAAGAATCGTACCTAAGCGTTGAATATATATATGTCCCACGCTAACAATAATCAGACGAACTGTCAGTGCTACGAACGTTCATTTGTAAAACGTTATAGTAATATTACGTCATTTTTTACACCTCTTGGTGCTTGGAAAACATTGAAACGCTACTGTTCTAACGAAGCATCTAGTCAGAATATATATGAAATTAGGTACTTAGAAATCAGAATTCCATCGATAGGATATTTTGAGTTGCAACGAGAAACATCGTAGAATGCAACAAAACAACGGTCCAGGCAAAAGTGACATAATTGGCCTGATTTAACTGACAACTAAAGATAGGTAAATTCCCACACTTAAACCAACTCAGGTGATAAGAATCAACGTGATTCATCTTAACAACCTGTTCCCAGCAGCTCATTCGATTCGAGCGTAACAGATTTATAACAATTTGATAGTTCGGTTGTTGATTGACAGCTAAGGTTTTTGTGTTCGGAGTTTATGATTCTCCAATATCTGGAAATGAAAATAATTGGAAATATATATTTGTTTCCTCAAATTCGTAAACTATAAAAGTTCTTATTAACATCGAGTGCTGATATCCAACAAGGTTTTAAAATTAAATATAAATGTTTTTATTGGGATTAAGTGCTGGTTCGCCTAGGTTCATTGCAATGGATCGTAGCGATATACGGTACCTAATTGCTGTTATAAACAGTCGTCTCTCAGTTTAGAAATGCAATAAAATGTTACCTGGTTAGTTGAGTGTTTAAAGCAATGGTGCGGAATACCTGATGAGTTGAAGACTCAGATTCCACATTTGTCGACGTTTTCAGATTTTATGATGTACTGACCCATCATGTTAGCTTCACAATAATGACACCATTGAAATGTTGTGACTATTAAATCTTTCTAAACATATAACGTTTGCTAAACGTTATTGTCGCTATTCTACAGTGAATCAAAAGTTCCAAACGGAGGGAGACATTATGACGGCAATTATTTAAAACAATAGCACCATGATATAGATGAGTGCAGAGCCTTCTTACACGGAAATCTCGAAAATCCAAATCACTATAAAGCACATTCATTATAAAAATGTTGCAAACAGAACAGATATCAGAACAGCAACATCCTGCAGCATCTTATAATTATATTAGATTCTTCAATTTTAGAAATAGAAACAGAGAGCGAAGTATAAACACTTCCCAAGATTAAAGATTCGAACTGTCGTAATTTATACCCAAATTACATACCTAAACCCCTAAGATTCGGATTCGCCTAAGCAATATTTACCCCCTCCCCGAGGCACCACATCGCTTTTGCCCATCCCCCGGCATCTCATTTCAGCCCCGTGGCCTCACACATTTACCCGGTTCCTGCACCGGGAACCAGACGTTATCCGCTAATTTGAAAATATTTAGCAATTACAGTACATTTTCGTTGATTCTTGTGCACCTATGCCATATTAGTTGAAAAATCGCCATAGTTTCAAGTACAGAATTCCGACGCTTTCGCACAGAAAAAGAATTTTTGCACTGGATCACAAAATGAACCAGGGTAACTCATAAATATGTCCCCAATATCATTCCGCTGGGTGTTCCATAGCTGGGTTCGGTTGCGTTTACATATAAAAACTTAAGATCTTCCTAAGCGTTTCTTCAAATTTTTGTGCCTCATCAATTACAAAAACATATTTAAAGTTTTGTAAGTTAATATCGGTCTCTATAAAACATTAAAAGGCGATAAGCCGACAGAATTATAGATAGAGTGTGTTTTTGCCAACGGGTTGATTGGGGCAATATTTGTGTTTAGAGCTAGAATTAATATATATATTGCTTTCCGCGTTAAGCTATATCCTAAAAATAAATATATACCTGGCAAAATAATAAGACTTCGTTCTATGGGAACCCCTTTTGTGTTTCCCATTTTCAATTTTCATTTGTTTCAGCACCTGACACAGGAATGAAATTGAAAAATCTCTTAAATATAATAATAAAAATAATTTGCGGTCGGTGAAATTAAGAAGGACAAGTTACTAGGAAAAAAGAGCAAACTATGGAAAGCGTAGCAATATTAAAGTTTATTGGGAAAGCTTCACTCAAAATTTAAAGCTCTAAATGTTCCTTGGTTCCTTGGAAGTTTTCAAAATGTCAAAAATGTGACGTTTTTTGACTGATTTCAAGCCACTAAATGACCGCTAAAAACTTCATTTTCTCAAAATGATGATGACGCTGATGATAGGCAACATCAATCGATGGTAACAATGACAGCTATCAAAATGACAGCTACCAAATGTTACGAACACTACCTAACTTTATTAAATTTTGCATAGACAATTTGTCTGCCCAAAATTTAATCTGAATTTTATACAGGTGGATTCATAGTATAATATGCTATATTTTGATTTTTAATAATCTGTCTAAAAGTGCGATTGTTTCACAAAAATATATTGTTTTATATGTCAACAATTTTGTCAAACCTTTCATTATGCAAAATTCGCTAAAAGACTATCACACTCGATCGCTATACCAATGTATGTTCTAACCATAGGAGATGGTGTATTGAATGCGGCCAAGTTTTGTCGGTGGGGTGATAAGAAATCATTGGGGCATTGAATATACAACGTAAAGGTGTAATTAATATTCCTAGAGAACGTTCGTTGGTCCGTGGATCCTTGTGATATAATAAAAATAATGACCCTATTTGGTAGAAAAAATATTCAAAAGTATTTGCTAAAAGATTGTGGTACGCTGCGCAGCTTAAGTTTACTCATACATAAATAAACAGATAAATAAACTATTTAAATGATACTTGACGGATTAATTTACATATATAGTTCGTGCGAATGGGCTCACTGCGGTGAAGCACATGAATATGACATAGTGCTATATTATATTCATGTGCTTTACCGCAGTGGTCTCATTTGCACGAACTATATATGTAAATTAATCAGTCAAACATCATTTAACTGGCCTATTTATCTATTTAGTTATGTATTTATTAATTATGTAGTTATGTAGTTATGTAGCTATGTAGTTATTTAGTTATTCTATTTATTTAGTAAACTTAACCTGCGCCGCCTACATCATTTTTTTGACAAAGTGCTGCTGGAGAACAAAACAGTCATTACAATAGCCAACTCAAAATTCAAACATTTTCGTTCGCTAACGCTAGCACATGATTACAACATCGTCAAGTTCATGTTCACTAACACAATGCACCTGTTTGCTGTTTTACCGGGATGACATTTCACCGCCCACAATGTGGCAAATTGCATTTCGCATTTTTTCGGTAAAACAAATTTCATCATAATAATAATACGTGAAGTTAGAAAGCATCAAGTTTGGTATGTTGCTTTTAAAAGCTAAACAGTGGTATGTTTGCAGCTGAAATGTCAAACGACCACTAACCGGTTAGTTAATATTTTAGGACTGATTATTCAAAGGCCCATATTTTGTTTCTTAACGTTTCGGATGCTTCGCGCAAAACACCGTTTTTGTCTTCTCTGATATATGTTATTGAAGGTTGGTATACGGAACAAGTTATAACCAAGCGGTAGTGACAAAATTGAATGTTAAGCGGCACTCCTTTAAGTTTACTCATGCATTATTTATCTATTTGACTTTGTCAAGGCTTTCAAAAGCAATAGATACAATTAATTTATACAAAATGTAATCAAATATGAACAAATGACTATTATAACGAAAGCGCTATATTACCAATTATTCGAAGTAACACTGGTAGTATTGACAAAACCCATTAATTCGCTGCTACTTCTAAGCCCATACGAACATTTTAGCAATCATAGCACTGAGACGGTGACAATCGTAAGTTGCCTAGTGGTAGCGATAAACTGAATTATCTACTAAACGTCAATCGAATTGAAATATAAAAACGGTATGATATTCAAAAAAGTTCGATATATTTTGAAGTCAGAGGCTAAAATCCTGTTTCAGTCTAACATCTGACCGCTAATTCACACATCTTGTGATTTAAAATAGGTTATTTTGGAAAACTTTACTCAGATGAACTGTCTACAATTTGAAGTCACAAAATAAATTTTCGTAAATAATCCAAAGAATGTTTCAAAGTCAATACTTCTGTTCCGTTCTTCTGCGCTAAATCTATGAATTCTG
>JASANE010000420.1:0-24289 GCA_030248225.1 Trileptium ribeirensis | reverse complement strand
CAGCAAGAATTACTGTGCAGCCAAGACAAGAAATACAATTACTGTGCACCCAAGCAGGAAATACAATTACTGTGCAGCCAAGACAAGAAATACAATTACTGTGCAGCCAAGCAGGAAATACATTTACTGTCCAGCCAAAACAGGAAATCCAATTACTGTGCAGCCAAATCAGGAAATTCAATTGCTGTCCAGCCAAGGCAGGAAATCCTATTACTGTGCAGCCAAGACAGGAAATCCAATTACTATCCAGCCAAGGCAGGAAATACAATTACTGTCCAGCCAAACAGGAAATACAATTACTGTCCAGCCAAGCAGGAAGTCTAATTACTGTCCAGCCAAGGCAGGAAATTCAATTACTGTCCAGCCAAGACAAGAATACAATTACTGTGCAGCCAAGCAGGAAATCCAATTACTGTCCAATCAAGGCAGGAAATTCAGTTACTGTCCAGCAAGGGAAGGAAATCCAATTATTGTGCAGCCAAATCAGGAAATTCCATTGCTATCCAGCCAAGGCAGGAAAAACAATTACTGTCCAGAGAAGGCAGGAAATCAAATAATAGTCCCGCCAAGGCAAAAAATACAATTACTGTCAGGAAATCCAATCACTGTTCTGCCAAGACAGGAAATCTCATTACTGTCCAACCAAGGCAGGAAATACAATTGCTGTCCAGCCAAGGCAGGAAATACAATTACTGTGCAGCCAAATCAGGAAATTTCAACTGCTGTCCAGCCAAGGTAGGAAAACAATTACTGTCCAGCCAAGGCAGAAAATCCAATTACTGTCCAGTCAAGGCAGGAAATACAATTACTGTCCAGCCAAGACAAGAAATTCAATTACTGTCCAATTAAAACAGGAAATTCAATTACTGTCCAGCCAAGGCAGGAAATCCAATTACTGTGCAGCCAAATCAGGAAATTCAATTGCTATCCAGCCAAGGCAGGAAAAACAATTACTGTCCAGAGAAGGCAGGAAATCAAATAATAGTCTTGCCAAGGCAAAAAATACAATTACTGTCAGATCCAATCACTGTTCTGCCAAAACAAGAATTTCAATTACTGTCCAATCAAAACAGGAAATTCAATTACTGTCCAATCAAGGCAGGAGATTCAGTTACAGTCCAGCCAAGGCAGGAAATGCAATTACTGTGAGCCAAGACAATTGTGTCCAGCCAAAGCAGGAAATCCTATTACTATGCAGCCAAGACAGGAAATCCAATTACTGTACAGCCAAATCAGGAAATTCAATTGCTGTCCAGCCAAGGCAGGAAAAACAATTACTGTCCAGCCAAGGCATGAAATCCAATTACTGTCCAGCCAAGGCTGGAAATCCAATTACTGTGCAGCCAAATCAGGAAATTCAATAGCTGTCCAGCCAAGGCAGGATATACAATTACTGTCCAGCCAAGGCAGGAAATCCAATCACTGTCCAGGCAAGGCAGGAAATCCAATTACTGTCCAATCAGGGCAGGAAATTCAATTACTGTCCAGCCAAAACAGGAAATCCAATTACTGTGCAGCCAAACAGGAAATACAATTACTGCGCAGCCAAGCAGGAAATCCAATTACTGTCCAATCAAGACAGGAAATTCAATTACTGTCCAGCCAAGGCAGGAAATCCAATTACTGTGCAGCCAAATCAGGAAACTAATTGCTGTCCAGCCAAGGCAGGAAATACAATTACTGTCCAGCCAAGACAGGAAATACAATTACTATGCAGCCAAGACAGGAAATCCAATTACTGTCAGCCAAATCAGGAAATTCAATTGCTGTCCAGCCAAGGTTGGGAAAACAATTACTGTCCAGCCAAGGCAGAAAATCCAATTACTGTCCAGTCAAGGCAGAAAAAACAATTACTGTCCAGCCAAGGCAGGAAACCCAATTACTGTCCAGTCAAGGCAGGAAATACAATTACTGTCCACTCAAGACAAGAAATACAATTACTGTGCAGCCAAGCAGGAAATCCAATTACTGTCCAATCAAAACAGGAAATTCAATTACTGTCCACAGCAGGAAATCATTACTTAGAAAAAAGAAATACAATTACTGTCCAGCCAAGCAGGAAATCCAATTACTGTCCGCCAAATAGAAATTCAATTACTGTCGCAAGGCAGGAAATTCAATTACTTCCACCAAGGCATGAAATCCAATTACTGTCCAGCCATGGCAGGAAATCCAGTTACTGTCCAGCCAAATCAGGATATTCTATTGCTGTCCAGCCAAGGCAGGAAATCCAATTACTATAGCAAGACAGGAAATACAATTACTGTAGCCAAGGCAGGAAATCATTCTTAGCCAAGCAGGAAATACAATTACTGTCCAGCCAAATCAGGAAATTCAATTGCTGTCTAGCCAAGGCAGAAATCCTATTACTGTGAGCCAAGACAGGAAATCAATTACTATCCAGCCAAGCAGGAAATTCAATTACTATCCAGCCAAGCAGGAAATCCAATTACTGTCCAGCCAAACAGAAATCCAATTACTGTCCAGCCAAGGCAGGAAATTCAATTACTGTCCAGCCAAGGCAGGAAATCCAATTACTGTCCAGCCAACAGGAAATCCAATTACTGTCAGCCAAGGCAGGAAATCCAATTACTGTCCAGCCAAACAGAAATTCAATTACTGTCCAGCCAAGGCAGGAAATCCAATTACTGTCCAGCAACAGAAATCCAATTACTGTCCACCAAGGCAGGAAATTCAATTACTGTCCAGAAGCAGGAAATCCAATTACTGTCCAGCCAACAGGAATCCAATTACTGTCCACCAAGGCAGGAAATCAATTACTGTCCAGCCAAGGCAGGAATTCAATTACTGTCCAGCCAAGGCAGGAATCATCCAGAAATTCTTACTGTCCATCGCGGAAATCCAATTCTGTCGCCAAATAGGAAATCCATCTTGCAAGGCTTCTTCAGGGAAAATCCTTTTAAAGAAATCCAATTTTAGAAATCTTTTCAAGTAAAATACAATTACTTCAAATCTCTTTAAATATTATTAAATCTATTAGATAAAATTTCTTGCCGGAAATAATTTGTCAGGGAATCAATTATTAAAAATACATTATCTTTAGGTCTTTTGCAGGAAATCCAATTACTGTCCCCAAGCAAATCAATTCTGTCCAGCCACAGGAAATACAATTACTGTCCAGCAGGAAATCTAATCTTCAAAATCCAATTATGTCGCAGCAGGAATCCAATTACTGTCAGCCAAGCAAAATCCAATTACTGTCAAGAATCCAATTGGAAAGAAAACATTGATAATTTTCCTCATTCTTGTCCAAGGCAAAAATGTTTTGAGTAAATTTGAAGGAAATATTTTAGAGGATATTTACTTAGAAGAAATATTCTTGAGGAAATCCATTCTTGAAATATTCTTCAAATCAGTTACTAATTTAGGATCATTCTGAATCCATCTAGAAATTTTTCTAAAATTTTCTTCGAATCCTTATTCCACAGGAAATTCAATTGCTGTCCAGCCAAGGCAGGAAATACAATTACTGTCCAGCCAAGGCAGGAAATACAATCACTGTCCAGCCAAGGCAGGAAATACAATTACTGTCCAGCCAAGGCAGGAAATCCAATTACTGTGCAGCCAAATCAGGAAATTAAATTACTGTCCAGCCAAGGCAGGAAATCCAATTACTGTGCAGCCAAATCAGGAAATTAAATTGCTGTCCAGCCAAGGCAGGAAATACAATTACTGTCCAGCCAAGGCAAGAATTGCAATTACTGTCCAGCCATGGCACGAAATCCAATTACTGTGCAGCCAAATCAGGAAATTAAATTGCTGTCCAGCCAAGGCAGGAAATCCAATTACTGTGCAGCCAAATCAGGAAATACAATTACTGTCCAGCCAAATCAGGAAATCAGCCGGGCTTCTTGGGGGGGGGGAAATCAATTACTATCCAGCCAAGGCAGGAAATACAATTACTGTCCAGCCAAACAGGAAATACAATTACTGTCCAGCCAAGCAGGAAGTCTAATTACTGTCCAGCCAAGGCAGGAAATTCAATTACTGTCCAGCCAAAGCCAGGAAATACAATTACTGTCCAGCCAAGGCAAGAATTCCAATTACTGTGCAGCCAAGACAGGAAATCAAATTAAAGTCCCGCCAAGGCAGGAAATTCAATCACTAATTACTGTCCAGCCAAGGCAAGAAATCCAGTTACTGTGCAGCCAAATCAGGAAATTCAATTGCTGTCCAGCCAAGGCAGGAAATCTAATTACCGTCCTGCCAAGGCAGGAAATCCAGTTACTGTCCAGCCAAGGCAGGAAATACAATTACTGTGCAGCCAAAACAGGAAATCCAGTTACTGTCCAGCAAAGGCAGGAAATACAATTACTTTCCAGCCAATGCAGTAAATGCAATTACTGTGCAGCCAAGACATGAAATTTAATTACTGTCCAGCTAAGGCAGGAAATCCAATTACTGTGCAGCCAAGACAGGAAATCCGGTTACTGTCCAGCAAAGGCAGGAAATACAAATACTGTCCAGCCAAGACAGGAAATCCAGTTACTGTGCAGCCAAGACAGGAAATCCAATTACTGTCCAGCTCAAATAGATACACTGGCAGGAAGGCAAAGAAATTATATACTGTCCAGCCAAGACAGGAAATCCAATTACTATCCAGCCAAAGCAGGAAATACAATTACTGTGCAGCCAAGACAAGAAATACAATTACTGTGCAGCCAAGCAGGAAATACATTTACTGTCCAGCCAAAACAGGAAATTCAATTACTGTCCAGCCAAACAGGAAATACAATTACTGTGCAGCCAAGACAAGAAATACAATTACTGTGCACCCAAGCAGGAAATACAATTACTGTCCAGCCAAATCAGGAAATCGGGGGGGGGGGGGGGGGGGGTGTGGCCGGAAATCAATTACTGTGCAGCCAAGACATGAAATTTAATTACTGTCCAGCTAAGGCAGGAAATCCAATTACTGTGCAGCCAAGACAGGAAATCCAGTTACTGTGCAGCCAAGACAGGAAATCCAGTTACTGTGCAGCCAAGACAGGAAATCCAATTACTGTCCAGCCAAGGCAGGTAATTCAATTATTGTGCATCCAAGACAAGAAATACAATTACTGTCTAGCAAAGGCAGGAAAAACAATTACTGTCCAGCCAAGGCAGGAAATCCAATTACTGTGCAGCCAAATCAGAAAATTCAATTGTGTCCAGCCAAAGCAGGAAATCCTATTACTATGCAGCCAAGACAGGAAATCCAATTACTGTCAGCCAAATCAGGAAATTTCAACTGCTGTCCAGCCAAGGTTGGGAAAACAATTACTGTCCAGGCAAGGCAGAAAATCCAATTACTGTCCAGTCAAGGCAGGAAAATCCAATTCCTGGGGGGCCCATGAAAACGCTCTTTTTTCTGGAGAGACACAAATCAATGCTATTATATAGCAGTCAAATCCGTTAATACATTCCAACATTATTTATTACTATTTATGACGAAAATTACAGTTAACAAAAGGTCCGCCACGCGCGTATTAGTATACAACATTAGTAACTACTATTATCCAGTAGTAAATAAATGTAATCCATATACAATATATCGTTAGATATTTTTAGTTGAAATATATTTTAAACCAAGTTAATTTTTAGTGAATTATTACATTATTTAGGATAACAAATTTACATTGAACAAGAAGTAAAGTTTAAATTACATTAAGAGTATACGAAACACAGAGATATCGTATTATGAAGATAGTAAGTGTAAGTAGGTGTTGAATGTAGTTGCGAAAAGTATTCATAGACCAGAATTTGTTTTACTAACGCTTTATAACGGTACTAAACGTCTCTATATATTGACAAATATATAATTCAATATTTAATAATTCACAAATATAACATTGTATCTATACTTAATATGTAAAAAAAACTCTGTGCTGTCATATTTTGAAATAAACTTCGTTTTTTTTACTTAAAACATTACATTACATATTATGTCGTTGTCATCTTCGTCAGTAAGTACGCGATCCGAGCCTATTCAGCGATAAACGTTTGCGTTCAGAATTTTATACCTGCGTTATAAATCGCCTTGAGGCAAAATTTCTTGCAAAAATAGTGCAAATTTCCAACACTAGTAACGGTGTAAGTCGCAATATACGTATTTATTTATTTATTTATATTTCACAGCAGCTATTTTTTGCAACAAACATTCACAGTTTATTCCCAACTATCGTTGCGCCTTTAGTACACTGAATTCGAGAAATATACGCAATTTTTGTACCAAATCCACAGCCTTGTAGAAAAGAAGCATAACCCATTATGCTATTTTGCCTCAAAGATATAGACACCTAGTTGAATCTATTGATATCTTTGGCTGTGTCTAACCTTAAGTTTGCGACGGCGACAGTCCGCACAAATTTCTGCTCGTTTCTGCATTATAATCTTGTACAACTAGTACAATGGCAATTAATCATCCAACTAGGCTTAAAGATCGTATTTCTGGTTTTGCTTTTTGTTTTATTTCTCCTTTTTCAATAATTGTCATTGAAGTCCAACAATTTTTGCGGCAGTTGGGAATTCGTTGACCTAGGCGGTTAGTATATAAATATTATATGATTTATTTTTAATACTTAAAATTTTACGTTGCAATAAAACATTATTGACGCATAAAAATGCGGGTCAAAAATATGTCTTTTTTATAAAACTTTGCTTTATTCTTAAGGATCATTCATTATATACCCGATGGTCGCAGTAACGCTTTATAAAATAGAAGAAACCCTCAATATTTCTTCTCAAATCAAACAGCAAAGTAATATCAAATTAGTTTCCAAATTAGTAAACCATTTAAAACCTAAAGCGTTGTAAAACCAATCTTTTAAAATGGGTTCTTAGCTTGATTAAATTTACAAATTCTTTCCTTCTTGCCTTCACCCATACATCTCAAGGAATAAAGCTTAAGCTATACATAATAAAAGCGAACTATTGGTGCGTGTATCAAAAACATTTTGTAATATAAAATAGTTGCGACATGTTGCAATGTGCGTGACGTGAGTACTGGCATTTATCTGTGAACGCTGCATTGTGAGTAAGCAGATGTAAGTTGGGTTTGTATACACAAACTTCACATCCATTCGCTGACGATATTTGGTCAAAAAACCATATTGCCGTTCAAAAATTATTGCAGTATAATATGTATTAAATTTAATTATTGATAATTGCATTAATTATTATCAATAATTGCAGTATAATATACAGTTCGATTTCCACTACCTCAAGATAACAAGTAATAGAACATAATATGTATTTAATACGCATGAGCTAACCGTATTAATCTCTCTGTGATACTCTGGGGCGCGTTAAAATATATCGACATTATCTGATGATATAAATGATACACTTTAAAACCGAAGGAGTGCAGGGGCGTCGATTTGTTCTCAAATGTTGAGGGGGGCAAACCCACGTCATATATCATGCACGCTTACCGGCGGAGGGGATTATTCCTCTAAAGGTGTCGGACTGCCTATTCCCCCTCTCCTTACCCCTCATGACGGGAGGAAGTATCGGTACGACTACCAAGGACGGATTCATCCGTAAGAGTACCAAGGGAGGATTTATCGGTACGAGTACCAAGGGAGGATTCATCGGTAGGAGTACCAAGGACGGATTCATCGGCAGGAGTACCAAGGGAGGATTCATCGATAGTAGTACAAAAAGAGCATTCGTCGGTAGGAGTACCAAGGGCGGATTCGTCGGTAGGAGTACCAAGGGAGGATTCATCGGTAGGAGTACCAAGGGAGGATCCGTCCGTAGGAGTACCAAGGACGGATTCATCGGTAGGAGTACCAAGGACGGATTCATCTGTAGCAGTAGCAAGGCAGGAATCATCGGTAGGAGTACCAAGGGAGGATTCATCGGTAGGACTTTGTACGCAGCCCATATTTGAGATTCAAAAGCAACGCAAATTTCGCCGTTATATGCAGTAAATTGAGAGCGGGTGAACCCAAATTTTCAAAGACCTGCAACATCATGTCATATTTTCAGCGTAAAATGTTCAAAGAACAAACAGTAGAATCAATGCACATACTAGACACTGCACTGCGACCGCAAAGCTTGTCAGAACCACTGCAATTATATGTGGCTTCGTGTATACAGTTGTCTACATTGATGAAATGCGAAACCGAGGTTCGATCACTGGTTTACCTTGCTCGTGAAATCAATGTAGATACTGTGCAAATTTTTAAGCACTTTATCTTATAACTTATTTTGTGAGAAGTCAAGGGCAAACAAAAATGGCCTAGAGGGACGGAGTTGTCCCATTTGCCAATCCATAGAACATTAAAAACGAATGTGCTTAATATTTTGAAAATACGATGTGTTACACGATTCTTGAGCTGGTAAGGGAAGATACAGTTAAGAAGCTCCAACCTGTAATTTCAACCACTGGTGAAGCTACAATAGTCGCTACAATATATCGATTTTATCTCTTACGTTAAATTGTACTTACTACAGCTTATAGATATACTTTATTCGGCAAATCGATGATAAAGTAGTAGATACTTCTTTAAACAGTTTATCTTGGTCGTATAAATATGACAAATTTTAATATAAAACATTGTGTTATAGCCTCGTTTTCTTCTGAAAACGGCGACGATTAAGCCAAAATTGCCAGTTTGTTTAGTACAACTTCCGTTTGAGCTCTAAGTTCGGTGGAATATTTAGAGAATGATAAACGCCTCTGAAAAAGCCCTTCGAAATCAAAATTGCACTCTGAGCACACGACGGGATACCTTGTTTTGACATTTTCTGCATAGACACCTAAAAAGATCCTTAGCATAAAAAGCAGATCCTCGTAGACTGCGGAAGTTGTTTGCAATTGTTAGTCAATCTCATTCGAAATGACAAATAATGGAAACCACCGAGGCTGGCAAAGGTGCTGTTGTTCTAGGTTTTCCAATCAATAAAATTTTTTTTTCAGTTTTTTGAGCCATTCATGTACGAATAATTGTGTATCTCATAGTGTGGAACAAATTTAAAACCGCGTCAGTGAATTATTGAACCTAGATCATTTCGCTGTGATTATCATAAGCTAGCGACTCAGCAGTACAGTTCCTCAGTATAAAAAGCAGATACTCGTAGACTGCGGAAGTTGTTTGCAATTGTTAGCCAATCTCATTCGAAATGACAAATAATGAAACCACCGAGGCTGGCAAAGGTGCTGTTGTTCTAGGTTTTCCAATCAATAAAATTTTTTTTCAGTTTTTTGAGCCATTCATGTACGAATAATTGTGTATCTCATAGTGTGGAACAAATTTAAAACCGCGTCAGTGAATTATTGAACCTAGATCATTTCGCTGTGATTATCGTAAGCTAGCGACTCGGCAGTTTCGGAGCTGTTACTCGGTTCTCACAACACTCAATTCACGACAATGTCAATAAATGTAAAGTTGACCAATGTACCCTGGGTCTAATCGACACTATATATTCCATTAAAGGTTTTGTTGAGTGGTACGTTAAATTGGCGAATATTTGATGAACCTTGATAGAATATACTTTAGCGATAGAACCAGGGGCGCAGGAAGCTATTCGAAAGTGGAGAGGGGGCAACACAAAATGAAAATTGTAAGGGAAACTTGTAGGAGCCATAAGGAAAAATCCTATTTGGACCGCCTACCCCTATCCCTCTTACTATGACTTTGAACAGAAAGAACTTATATATTTTTTCGACAACTGCGATAAATCGGTCTTATTAAACTCTACATTAAAACTAAGTTTGACGAGGTTTTCACAACATCCCTTTCAGCGTCGAAACTATTAGCTATCTAAAGGTCGTGGATTAATAGGTTAACTATAGGCTAAGATTATAATGCTAAAAACCTCAAAAAGCAGCTGACTGTGCGTTATTTTGAATAGAGAGATTTATGATTTTGTAGCTTACAAAACTTCTAAATGCATAAATATGTTCCAGGGAAAACGGAACTCTTTTCCGGTTTGTGCAACCTGTAGTTTCCTAAATTTCCAAATACAGAACCTGCGTTATGTTATAAATTTTGCTTAGAACTAATAAACTCAACATATAACAATTTGAAACAAAAATAAATATAAAAGCGAAAAACTAAAGGAGGAAAAAACACATTCATATAACAGAAAACGACACTGTTCTCAACGACATTTTCAACATACGCACATTTATATTATATAAATGTATATAAATTGTAAGTATGAATAGGGGAAGTTACTCAAAAGTTGGAGGAGGGGTAGAAACTTGACTGCGGCCTTTGTTTGTGGAAAAGTGTAGGAGGGGACGCCTCGCTCTAACCCACCTAACTGCCCCCCTGTATGTGAATTGCTTATTGTTAAGGCAGCGATGCTATGTTATCTTAGTGTATACATGAATTGCAGATAACATGTCATTGTAGTCACTACACAGTTCTTCGTTTTCATTGTTTTACCGATATATATTAACTTCAATACATATTGTCTATTTTATTATTTATTAAAATATTTTGATTGATTATAATATATAAAGTAAAAAATTTTTGAGCAAACTAATTGGTTTCTTAGTAAACTAATAATATATCTACCTATTTAATATAGTAGTATTGATAAATATTATTTTAGTACTGGCTTGCCTACTGGGTATTTAAAACATTTATAAACACCTACACCATTTCAAGGAGTGTAAAAGCTCGGTTATGAGAACAATCAATTTCGCTCTAGGGCTCGTGCAGTTTACTTCCGAAAACAGCCTGTCCGGAATCTGATGTATAGCAAATCGTTAAGGTAGATATAGTAGTATTGCTAAATATTATTTTAGTACTGGCTTGCCTACTGGATATTTAAAACATTTATAAACACCTACACCATTTCAAGGAGTGATAAAGTTCAGTTATGAGAACAATCAATTTCGCTCTAGGGCTCGTGCAGTTTACTTCCGAAAACAGCCTGTCCGGAATCTGATGTATAGCAAATCGTTAAGGTAGATATAGTAGTATTGATAAATATTATTTTAGTACTGGCTTGCCTACTGGGTATTTAAAACATTTATAAACATCTACACCATTTCAAGGAGTGTAAAAGCTCGGTTATGAGAACAATCAATTTCGCTCTAGGGTTCGTGCAGTTTACTTCCGAAAACAGCCTGTCCGGCATCTGATGTATAGCAAATCGTTAAGGTAGATTCTGTTAAGTTCGGTTAGCAGAAAAATATACTTCGCTCTAGAGTTCGTGCAGTTGATTCCAAAATAGCCTGTCCGACATCCGATGCATCGTCCTGTCAAGTTCGGTTACTAAAGCAATAAATTTCGCTCTAGAGCTCCAGCAGTTGATTTCGAAAACAGCCTGACCGATATCCGATACACAGCAGTGTTAAGGTGGGCCCCGTTAAGTTCGGTTAGCGGTACAATAAATTTCGCTCTAGAGTTCGAGCAGTTGGTTAAGAAAACAACCTGTCCGGCATCCGACGCACAGCCACGCGTTAAGGTAGGCCACGTTAAGTTTGCTTGGCAAAGCAATAAATATTGCTATAGAATTCGAGCGCTGGTTTCGAAAACAGCCTGTCCGGTATCCGATACACAGAAAAGCGTTAAGGTAGGCTACGTTAAGTTCGGTTAGCAAAGCAATAAATGTCGCTCAAGAGTTGATGCAGTTGGTTCCGAAAACAGCCTGTCCGGCATCCGACGCACAGAAAAGCGTTAAGGTAGACCCCGTTAAGTTCGGTTAGCGGTACAATGAATTAAGCTAACGAGTTTGTGCAGTTCGTTCCGAACACAGATTGTCCGATATCCGATGCACAGCTAAGCGTTAAGGTAGGCACCCTTAAGTTCGGTTACCAAAGCAATAAACTTCGCGCTGGACTTATAGCAGTTGGTTTCGAAAAGAACCTGCCCGGCATCCGACGCAAAGCTAAGCGTTAAAGTGGGCCTAATTAAGTTCGCTTGGCAAAGCAATAAATTTCGCTCTAGAATTCGAGCGTTGGTTTCGAAAACAGCCTGTCCGTTATCCGATACACAGAAAAGAGTTAAGGTATGCCCTGTTATGTTAAGGTATGCCCCGTTAAGTTCGGCTAGCAAAGCAATAAATGTCGCTCAAGAGTTGGTGCAGTTGGTTTCGAAAACAGCCTGACCGATATCCGATACACAGCAGCGTTAAGGTAGACCCCGTTAAGTTCGGTTAGCGGTACAATACATTTCGCTCTAGAGTTCGAGCAGTTGGTTTAGAAAACAGCCTGTCCGGCATCCGACGCACACCGATACGTTAAGGTAGGCCCCGTTAAGTTCCGTTAGCAAAGCAATAAATTTTGGTCTAAACTTGGAGCAGTTGGTTGCGAAAACAGGCTGTCCGGCATCCGATGCACAGCTAAGCGCTAAGGTAGGCCACGTTAAGTTCGCTTTGCAAAGCAATAAATGTCGCTCAAGAGTTGGTGCCGTTGGTTCCGAAAACAGCCTGTCCGGCATCCGACGCACAGAAAAGCGTTAAGGTAGACCCCGTTAAGTTCGGTTAGTGGTACAATAAATTAAGCTACAGAGTTTGGGTTTTTGGTTTCTTGTTCTTTCTCTTTGTTTTGTGCTTTGGCTTTGTTTGTTCTTTCTTGTTTTGTGCTTTTGGTGCGTTCTGTTGGTGTTTTCGTGTGTGGTTTTTTGGGTGGTTTTTTGGTGGCTTTTTTTTGTGGTGTTGGTTGTTTGGGTATTGCTGGGGGTCGGGGTTTGGTTCGTTTCTTCGTTGGGCTGGCGGCGTTTCTTTTTGTGGGTATTTTTTTGGGCGGGGGGTGCTTTCGCGGGTGTGTGGCGTTGGGTGTTTCGTGTTTTTTTGGTTGCGGTGTGTGGTGTTTGGGGGTGCGTGGCGTTTTTTGGCTGTTTTGGGGGGGTTGGCTGGCTGGCTTTTGGTGGGGCTTGTTTTGGGGGCGTTTTCGGTCTTCGCGGGGGGTGGTCGCCTGCTTGCTTCGGTCGCTTCGAGTGTTTCGGGTTCCTGCGTTTGCTACGTCTCCTGGTTCTGTAGCTTTTGTCCAATGCAATTGCTATGGGGGCCGATAGTTGTACGAGAGAGCTATGTAGGTCTCGCGGCAGTCCTTATCTCGTGATTTACTTTGTTCTCCTATTCTTTTCGTATCATTGGATAATAATTTTGGCTTCCTACGCGAGTCCTCCGTTCTTCTGCAGTTGGTTCCGAAAACAGATTGTCTGATATCTGATGTACAGCAAAGCGTTAGGGTAGGCCCCGTTAAGTTCGGTTATCAAAGCAATAAATTTCGCTCGGAAATTCGAGCGTTGGTTTCGAAAACAGTCTGTCCGTTATCCGATACATAGAAAAGTGTTAAGGAATGCCCCGTTAAGTTCCGTTAGCAAAGCAATAATTTTTTTGTAGCGTTCGTGCAGTTGGTGCCGAAAGGGATGGTTTTTTTGTTTGTGTTTTTGTTGGGGTGGGGGTGGTGGTTTTGTTTGGTTTTGTGTTTTTGTGGTGTTGTTTGTGGGGGTGGGTGGGGGTGGGTGGTTTTTGTTGGGTTTGTTGGGGGGGTGGGTGGTTGGGGCTGGGGTTTTGGGGGGCTGGGGGGGCTACTTCTTCTTCTGTTGTGTGTTATTTGTGTTTGTGTTTTGTCTCGTCTCTGCTTGCTGGGATTTTTTTTGGTTGGGCTTTGCTTGCTGTGCGTGGTGCGGGTTGTTTTCGTGCTCGGAGTTTCTTCGTTGTTGGGTTTGGTCTCTCTGCGTGGTTGGCGCTCTCGTTGTGTTTCGGTTTGTGTTTCGTCGTTCGCGTGCGTTGTTTTGTTGTGGGCTTCTTGGCGGCGCTCTCCGGCTCGTGGTTTGGCGCCGTTCCGTCGTTTCGGGTTCTCCTGGCGCGGCTTGTTGTTCTATTGCTTTTTTCTTCGGGCTGGAGGGTTATTTCTCGCTCTCTCTCTGCCTGTAGCCTTCCGCCCTCTGTTGTGTTTCTGTTTGTCGTTTCGTCGTTCGCGCGTCGTCTTTGTTGCTTGCTGGTTTCCTTGGCGGCCGCTCTTTGCTCGTGGGTGTGCCGTTCCGTCGTTTTCCCTGGCGCGGCTCGTTCGTCTCTAGTTGCCATCCCCTCTTTCGGGCTGGGGTTTTATCCCTCGATTCTCCTCTGCCCGTGGTCCTGCCCCGCCTTGCGTCTTGTTGTGTTTCTGTTTGTGTTATCGTGTTTAAAGCCTGTCCGGCATGAGACGCACAGCCCCTTAACTTCAGTTAGCGGTACAACAAATTAAGCTCTAGAGTTCGTGCGGTTGTTTCCGAAAACAGCCTGTCCGGCATTAGACACACAGCAAAGCGTTAAGGTAAGCCCCGTTAAGTTCGTTTGGCAAAGCAATATATTTCGCTCGGAAATTCGAGCGTTGGTTTCGAAAACAGCCTGTCCGTTATCCGATACAAAGAAAAAGTGTTAACCCTTTCATGCCCGAATTAATTTGAGTATTGTGCAATGTTTGACAAACTCAAGCCTGCGCCAGGGATCGAACCCGAAACGTACGGTTGAAACTTGTGCACACAAACCACTGAGCTATCTGAGAGCTGTTGCTCGGTTCCTTAAGGAACCTCACAATGCGAGCGAATAACAACGCACGTTCAAACGTACGATATACGACAAACTTAGTAAACACAACGAGTCGCAATGTGCGTTGGGTCCATTTGGACCTTACGGGCATGAGAGGGTTAGTTATGCGATCGGTTGATTTTTAATTAACCCTTTCATGCCCGAATTAATTTGAGTATCGTGCAATGTTTGACAAATTCAAGCCTGCGCCAGGGATCGAACCCGAAACGTACGGTTGTAACTTGTGCACACAAACCACTGAGCTATCTGAGAGCTGTTGCTCGGTTCCTTAAGGAACCTCACAATGCGAGCGAATAACAACGCACGTTCAAACGTACGATATACGACAAACTTAGTAAACACAACGAGTCGCAATGTGCGTTGGGTCCATTTGGACCTTACGGGCATGAGAGGGTTAGTTATGCGATCGGTTGATTTTTAATTAACCCTTTCATGCCCGAATTAATTTGAGTATCGTGCAATGTTTGACAAATTCAAGCCTGCGCCAGGGATCGAACCCGAAACGTACGGTTGTAACTTGTGCACACAAACCACTGAGCTATCTGAGAGCTGTTGCTCGGTTCCTTAAGGAACCTCACAATGCGAGCGAATAACAACGCACGTTCAAACGTACGATATACGACAAACTTAGTAAACACAACGAGTCGCAATGTGCGTTGGGTCCATTTGGACCTTACGGGCATGAGAGGGTTAGTTATGCGATCGGTTGATTTTTAATTAACCCTTTCATGCCCGAATTAATTTGAGTATCGTGCAATGTTTGACAAATTCAAGCCTGCGCCAGGGATCGAACCCGAAACGTACGGTTGTAACTTGTGCACACAAACCACTGAGCTATCTGAGAGCTGTTGCTCGGTTCCTTAAGGAACCTCACAATGCGAGCGAATAACAACGCACGTTCAAACGTACGATATACGACAAACTTAGTAAACACAACGAGTCGCAATGTGCGTTGGGTCCATTTGGACCTTACGGGCATGAGAGGGTTAAGGAATGCCCCGTTAAGTTCGGTTAGCAAAGCAATAAATTTTGGTCTAGAGTTCGAGCAGTTGGTTGCGAAAACAACCTGTCCGGCATCCGACGCACAGCTAAGCGTTAATGTAGGCCCTGTTAAGTTTGCTTGGCAAAGAATAAATTTCGCTCTAGCATTTGAGCGTTGGTTTCGAGGACGAGGACAAAACGTACAAATTTTGCTTACATTTGTAAGTTTTATGGACGGACTGGACATCGACTAGTAAGAAGGAAGGGTGGTGTGTTTAGGGCCCTCCCGTGGGTTTCTGGTGTCCCATAATAGAGCCCCCGGCCTGTTAGGGGTTCCTTGGAGGATGCCACACCTCCAGCCCTCAGATGGGCGCATTCCCGTCATCGCCTTTCCCCCTGGGTGGCGTTAATATCAGCTAGAAATTGCGAAAAGACGCGATTTCGCTAAGAGTTCTGTGGTGTCCTCATGAACACCGGTCATTTTCCGCGCTACTATTAGCTTAATTGGACGGGCGCAAGTCGAGACCACAAATATGATGCAGCAGATGAGACCGATGAACAATTAGGACTTCATCCGATTGCTGGTCGTTGCGTGGGACGATGACTTGACGGCCCGAACAATACGAAAACGAGCAAACAAATTTGAAAATCGCTGGAGATCGAGTGTCCCGGAAGTCGACAATGTTGACCCAACCAATCTGGGACAGGAAATCGTTAAAATAAAAGTTCCTTGGACTCGAATTTCAACGCACATCCGGCACTAATTGCGGGAAGTTAAAGCTTAAGAGCTCACGTTTCATGGGAAAACGTGGGCTGAAATCACAGATGGCTGACCTCTGACTATTCGGAGGGTACAAATTTGATGTCGGCAATTTCGATTGAAGCCGACTCTCTTTAAGGACAACGACGGCTTACTGTAGCTGTCAACCTTAAACTTCCGGAAGTATCTCCAATTGGACACCGAGGGAAAACCCAGAAAAAGTGGGCGGTCGGCGAATGACGGCAATTGGATAGCAACAAAATCGCTATCCTACAATACAGGCTGAAAATTCGAGCTTACGACCAACGCGTCGACTCTTGGAATCAGTTCGACTTCAGCAGCGCGGAGTTCGCTCGACTCTACTGACCGGCTCCGACGCATGACCTAGGACCCGCGTAGACAGTTACTGTCTCGCGAAGGGGGCCAGCGCTCGCTGCCCCGATCGAAGTTCGTAAGTGAGATGGAGGATAGTAAAACCTGGAATATGGGGGTTTATTTTCCCCAGACGTAACAGTAGCAGACCATCTATTGGAGACAATTCGCTTCGTCCCCGATTTATTATAGCATCACTAAGTCCGTGACAAACCTCCTTAAGTCTAGTCCGGCTTTGGACAGTGGGCAGTTACACGGGACGGTAGGAAGTTGCAGGAAAACACGTCGAAGTCCTCCTGATTCCCCGTGGTCTTAGGTAAAGCGATTCAAAAAAGGTACGCTTCTCGTCCCCGTTTCACATGCTTCGCAACTACTGAGATAGGCTCATCGAATTTTCCTGAGTTGACCACGGTTAAACTTTCCACTGTTCTTGGATAGGAACAATAGGGACTTGCTTTACTATTTGCAATTTTTGTTTTTACAAGTTTACAGCTTTGTTGAACCGTTCGACGTTCGTGCCGTGTTTGAGCTCGGACAGAAGTGCAGCTTAGGAACGGAGAACTAGCCTCCGTTGGGCTTTAGGAAGCCCCTAAAATTTTATTTATCCGAATGAGTTACGAAAATTTGGGAATACAAAAGATTGAACAAATTCTAAGTATCTTAGCTTGAGATTAAGGTGTTTGCTGCTCATGAGGAGCCGTTTTACATAGCTCGTTTTGGTACAACTATCGGGCCCCTTATTTCATAGCGATTTGGTGTTCATTTATAAAATCAATAACTACAGAACCAGTGAGACGGTTTATGCAAACGCAGTGGACAGATTAATCAAACCCGAAATTCACTCGAATGGCTGACCGAAGCAATGCTAGGCGACCACCCCCGCCCCGAAAGGACCCGATAAACGGCCGGAGAGGCGATGCCCCCCAGCCATCCAAAATTGCGTCAGCCATGTTTGATGCCCCGTGCAAACAGTTTGCCAATAAAACGCCACGCTCGTACCCCCGAAACTACTCTGCTAAAACGATCAAGTTTACGCGTGTTCACCGTAGCATAGTTACATGGTCTTCTCTTGGGGCTAATGTCCAAAAATGAACATCATTAAAATAAGTCGATGGCAGGCCCCAACGCCGTATTCAGTCAGTGCCCCTTGCGGGAGAAGCACTCCGTGTTCCCGCCTCCAAAAATTTATAATATTTATTCCCCATCCCAATAAAGGAAACTGACTGCCTCGCTCAGGCCATTTTGGCCCCAAGGCAAGCGAGGGCATTCTTTGGAACGAGCTGATGGCTGATTTCAGCTTGGTTTTACTATTTATCCCGAGTTGACGGTTAGGCTATCTACTATGTATGCCCAAATTCTCGTTTACAGGTCATTTTTCCTCTTTCTCTAGTTTTTACAGATTCGATCCTGCACGGAGAATTTAAGCCCGCTGCAGAATCATCAGCTCTAACCAGTCGGCCATAGGGATTTAGGAACTTCCACTACTATGTCGATGATAACTCGACTGCACGTTTTCGATAGTGCAGTCGAGACGCTGCACAACTGCAGCGTAAATGCAGCACAATAAGGCTATAGGATAAGTAATAAAAAACAGGAGGAAAGAAAGACAAAGGCTACAAAACAAAGAGAAAGGAACAAAGACAAGAAACACCAACAAAAAGGGGCGCTGACACGTCTGAGGCGAACTGCCTCGTGCCCCAGTTGCCGACAAACGACCCAAACCAGAGAGAATAAGTTAGGAAACAAATCGAGTGGTCGTAGGTCGTGTCCCTACCCTAAAACCCGTGGAAGTATTGAAATAGAACTGGACCATCAAACCAGAACGTTAGGGCGACTGTACGACGTTCTCGTGTGCCCCCTACAGATTTGTTAGTCGCAGGATAGTACCGGAAGTATCCGTTCGTTGGACGACCCGTGCGCCTGCCCAGTCGTGTCGCCCATTGAAAACGAATCCCGTAGTCGCGCGCACCGCGTAATTCCCAAAGCGATCAGACGTGTCAAACTTGTAGGACAAGCGGTTAGTGACACACAGAAGAGCCCCATAGCGAGTTTGATATTAAGTGTCGATCGAACTTCGATTTTATGCCGCTTGCATAGGACTCGCCTAGCCAGCCCCCGTCGCATTTCCCCCGTTCCCTTTGCCACTCTCCGCCCCTCTCATTGTTCCGTTTTCTTTGCACGCAACGAGTCGTTGTTTAGAGTTGCGCCCCTTACGGAGCAATTTTCCGAAGCACTCTAGGGCCCTTGCGTCTCGCGCCCCATAGCTGAAAAGAGTCGCTAGCATTGAGCGGAAGCAATGATAACCGCCCCTAGTCCGCGAATGCGCGGGTATCTGTATGCTCCGTCCCCTAATGTGCCCGTTTAACACGCCCCACGCCTATAGTCACTCTAACCGAAGCAATGGCAGCGAGATGTTACTAAGTTTACTCGGTCCGAGCTACCCATTCCGTAGCGACGATACGCTCGTCGCACTGATAACCTTTGATCAGTCGAATAAATTTTGTATCATAGGCACCAAGCATCGTGTTAATCATTACCGAGACGATAGGAACCCTGGTGGTTTGTCCGCTCGGACGAGCAGGCTCTGCCCGCAATGGCTTGTGGGCGAGAATGTCCCAAGCACTGGCATGTACGGCCTTTTGTTATCACTGTTTGGTCATCCGAATCCAGAGATAATGCAAGAGGAGCCCACAAGAAAATTAGACGCTTATAGCCCAGTATAAGCGTCTAATTTTCAAACCGAGCAGGAATTTTGACAGTCAAATGATTAGCTCCCAAAAAGGCGAATTCGCTAAGGAAAGCAGGCCACGCCGTTGATCTTCCGACATTAAACTCTCAGGGCTTGTCGGAACCCTGTGGGGGCCACATAGGCTACAACAATGCTTTAACGCGGAAAATATTAGGGTCTTAACTAGGCAGAACATCTTGAGTTTCAACTGTCTAGGGCAAATTTCAAATCTTACTCCAGCTTTTCACGCAAACTAATTGTCTTAAACAACTTCCTATGAGACTAGGATAGGGAACGACGGCCAAGCGCCATGAAATGTGAGCAGGTGTCGGTGCTAGCCTCCCTGGGGGACCTCAGAAATCATACCGGAAACTAGACACGTGCGCATACAATCGGGTGGGGTCCGAACACACCCCGTAAAGCGGTCCTACGGCCTGCTAAGCTCCGTAGCTTCTTTGGTCTGACCAAGAATATGGTTAAAACTTTGAAAATTCACGGTCCGCCCTTGAAGTTACGATAGCCGGGTGTCAACTTTTGGGCAGGTCCAACCTTGTATTTTCTCTCCCCAGACATTACACTTTACTCATTTCAAATTCAACCTTAAAACTAACATGAATTAATTTTCCTTCCCTGGGGAGACATTGACTCTTCCAAAGGGGCAGCTCCTATAACCTCTCTGGTCGGGATATTTTCTATTATTTTGGGCATAGGGACTCATAATTTTCCTTATTCGGGCTATATGGTTCCTATATTTCAAAATACTAATTTGAAACTAAAATCTGATAACATTCAATATTTTCCCCAAATACCAAGATTAATTCTATTTCTCAGAATTTTCCCAAAAGGGGGTGGTGGTTGTGCTTCCCGAGTGGAATGGCACGCGGCCGCACCTTGGGTAACCACCGCAACTACCCCATTTTACTCCTACTTCGGGGACAATTATTTCCTGAATATGGGTCGGAATTTACAAATTTATAAATTCCCTTACTTTTGGTTTAAATAACACAATTCTCTCTGATTTATTATTAATTTCTTCCGGTGGGGTGTATCATATATCGTCCTCGGTAGGGTAACACCCATCCTCACCGGGTGAACCCCTTACATACCTCTATTTGGTGATACATTACTTCTATACCCTGACGCAATACTCCATTTTACCCTAAAATTCAACTTTTTCACGTTATTATCAAATTTATAAATATACTAGGGTTTCATTAAGCGGAAACAACTTCTATCCTAAGGCGGGACCATATTTCATCTTTTTCCTGGGTTGCGCACCCTAATCGTCCCATAACTCTATTTTTCTTAACCACTGGTCTCTCCTAATTCCTATCATTTTTCCCCAAATTCAAATACCTCGATATTTAACTTTTTCTAACCTTATATGTTTTCTTGAACCTCTAAACTATTCCATGGGGTCTTAACTACTTATTCTCGGTTGGAAACCTACCTCTCCATGGTGGTATACCCCTAAAATACCCCTATTTTCAACCTCAAAAGTTCACCATATTCGTTTAAACTTTTATATAATAATAATAAATTTTAAAATTATTACTAAATAAATTTTTCTAAAGACGAATTCACTACTGTGTAATATTTTTGGCTTGATTATTCGACGAATCGGAAAATGGCGGATTTATTGTGTTCGACGACATGTAGTGAGTGTGGAGTTATGTGTCGATTTACGTTCGTTATTCACTGTTTCAATTTCGGTGTTTTCTTTGTATTTGTTGTTTTTTTCCTCTGCGAATCTTGACTTATTATTAATAATTTTAGTAGTTTAGTTTTTTTCTTATAATGGTGTACACATAATTATAGGTTATTAAGTTAGTCTTAATACCAATGTATTACTGGCATTAATTTTGGTCGTGGTGATTAGGCGAAGCCAAGTACACGACTTTAGGAGTATTTTCGAGCTCCTCTAGTATTTTTCCATGACACGAGTTTTCGTTACGGTTTACGATCTTAGGGTAAATCCACGCATATTTGAATCATTACACCACTAGGGACCACCCCGCCTTACCGTTCTAACCTCTTTCGTATACACACTCATTCCGTATTCTGCACACATACATAGACCTACATAGATCTGCAGTGGCGTAACGGGAGGTTACCCCACTTTTCTGGACCCTGCCAAGGTGGCGGCTGCGCTAGGCATAGTAAGCTCTAGCCGGGTTTAAGGCAGACCAGAAAAAGGGCAGCCCATCCCCTGAACGGGAACCTCTGGGTGGTGATTGGTCTTTCTCCCTTTCCGGAACCGTTCTACCACACGTTGGTACCAGGCCGTCTTCCATGGGCTGCTCTATCGTCGAAGGCTGCAGTGTTGTAAGTATGCTCTAGGGTGGGACATAATTACCGGAATTATGTCTTAGCGCAAGCCTCGCCTAGGGGTTACCCAGCATGCAGGCCGGGTAAATTTTACACTTAGGGGGCTTGGCGGTTATGGTCCAACACCCACGTTCTATTTAGGGGCATCCTGTGTCACTTGTTCCATTAACACTAACCCATAAAATTCTTAGTTATTTTCAGATTCCCCAATACCTACAGCTCATTCAGGTAAAGTTACGACTTGGGTATGTGTATCCCATAATGCACGGTTATCGCGAACCCATACCTGTATCAAAATATCCAAAAATCAATACAAAAATTGTTATCACGGTAGATTACATTCTATTTTGCTGGGCAAAGGAAACCACCTTTATGCCTTAGTAGTGTTATTATTCGTTATCTACTTACCCTAGGTGCATAATGCCAGGGCTGTTAAGTTTTTTTTAATATTATACATTGGGTACTAATACTGTTATATTGTTTAATTCTTGTTCACAAATTCCAAGCTAACAATGATATTAAAATTTTCCAGCGAATTGGTGCTATTGTTAATCAAATCTGAGCCGATCTCTGATTGCTTATTACTTGTGTCCTTCCAAATAAGGGTGCTGGTCACCTATAGCAACGTAGATATCCTCTCTGGCGCTAGCACTAGCTTGACCCTAGGAGCTTATTGTTAATTGTGTATACGGCGCTAGGCAACCATAAAACTCATCCCTGTTCCGCTACGTTATTGGGTTATAGTGACATTGCAGTGCATACCTTTAATTTTTAGGTCATTTGTATATAACAATAGTTTTAAAGTCCTGGTGCAATTTTTCTGCATTCCTTACTAGTATTATACACGGCACAGGTAATACACTTTGTTCCTTAACTAATACTTAAATGGTATCAAATTATACCAGAGTGTATCATTACGCAACCTATAAGTTTTAAACCTAACGGTTGCCAATGCCTTCTCTAGCTCCATACTCTGTCTTAACTCGGGCCGCATTGCTGAGTTAAGCCAGAGCTTGGATGCCTTCAGAGCTAATGCAGCTCACTCCTCTCTAAATACTGCCAAATTATAAAATACAAGCTAAAAGTAAATGTAAGATTCCTTAGGTATTCCTCGTTCAAAATCTATCGGAAATTACAATTAATAAATGTTATCAACAGTTACTCGAACAACTTTCGCTAATGAGATTTCTCAATAACTATTCTGTTATTAAAAATACCAATTTCATCCGTTAACATTACTCGATGTCAATCTAAATTCATCTGTTCACGGGCCTACTCGGGCGCACCGTGACAGTGTTAAGTTTTGTCAGAGATTATAAACAAAAGTTTCTAAAGAACTCTAAGTTATATTCTACCCGAGCCTACCCTGGCACAGTAGATAACAGAAAAGCTTTGTATAAAAACTTACAACAAATCATCAAAACACTACAGTCTCGCCACTCGAGCTCGCTGTAGTCTAAGAACAACTTTCCATTCTTTAAAACCATATATGGGCAATTTCACATTGTTAACATACCAATTTGCCACCAAGCTCCAATTCACAATCAAAATCTACTCTTTCAAAATCTTATTTTCAATTTAACTTTATACCACGGCTCGTTATGCGAACTTGCCACGGTATATTTAAGCGTGGATGGCACAATTACTCGAGCTTGCCAACGCTGACCAAAATCACTCAAATTTCGTTTAAATTTAACTGAACCAATTTTTAGGCTTTTATAATACCAAAATTCATTACCCAAGGTTCGTCTTGTGGACATTGCCAGGGTATAATCTTTAATAGCACAGATACTCGAGTTCGCTAACTAAATTTTACTTACACAAAATAAATTATTTCAGATTTGCTATGGCTGAGAGTTGCCGGGTGCACAGAACCAAGCCAAATTGAATTTTAAACTTTTATTCAAGTAGTCCATAAGCTACATCTAATGCTCCACTTAAATCACTCAGGCAATTGTTTAGTGTAACTTACTCATTACACACGGCCAACTCAATTTATTTTAGGAACGGTTATATGATCCAGAAACAACCTTGATATCCCTGCCCGGGACAGTGACATGTCTACCATTGGGAACTCGCGCAACCTTTCTTCCGTGACAAAGGGTATCTCCGACCGCTGGTAGACCGGTCCATCCCCTGGTGGCTTCCTTCCCCTAGTCTTGACCATACTTGTACTTTTGGGGTAATTCTCGAACTCGCTCTGCTTCCACCCCCTCCCCTTTGGCCACCATTGGAGATGTCGGTTACGTTTTGGTAAGAAACGTGCCGCGGAGAAGGCCGATAAGCTCACATGGTGGCCATGACGAGGCATGTCATTGTCAAGGTTAAATTAGTCTCACTACGTTGTTAAAGTTTCTCAAAACGGCTATTGAATTTGGTCAACATATTGTCATTTATGTTATTTGATGCAGGGCATCAACATCAAAATTGTTGAGTGCGAAAGGGCTGAGCCCAACTACGCGGATGTGTTGAAGTACGGAAACTGGGTTATTTGTTAAAGTTTATATACGCTTGTTGCACGCAATTCACGTTATCAGCACGATCGGTTATTTTCTGAGATAGCGATTTTCCGAGATTTTCTGAGATGATAATATACCTACTTGGGTGCTGAGTATTGT
>JASANE010000418.1:0-36080 GCA_030248225.1 Trileptium ribeirensis | reverse complement strand
TATTAGCGATGTTTTAAATCTAATCCGAATTTACTGATTGAGTTGCAGAAAGGGTTATGTCATGGTTTTCACCTATGTTTTTCTTTATTTCTTTTTCTCATGGTTATCTTCGGAAATAGTCCTCGGATATTGATAAGTGAATTGCGAGTCAACATAGAAGCCCATGTAAATTTGGATATTCAGGACAGAATCGTTTTGAGAAATTGGTAGCTAGCGTGTTTTAACGTACATGGTGGTGCGTTGTCTAGCGTATAATAGTACGGTATTTGTTTTATCATATTGCTATGCACAAGTTGATGGATGCCTAGTCGAATAGATGATGCCTAAAGGTACTAGAAGCTTTGTTAATTGGTTTCGTGTGGATTGTGCGTAATATTTTAAAGCGTGGCGAAAATGTTTCGTCCCGTTGCAAAGCCTTGGTAGAACCGCGAGGTATTATCGATGTATCGTCATCCATAGCGTTGCTATTACGTTGGTTACGAATACATTCATATGAATAGCTTTATGCGAGTTTCTCTCGGGTATAACCCTATCATTCAGTGACAGTGTATCGCAGCAACACTTCAGTTAGTACTTAACCTTGACAATGACCTCTTATGCATATCGCGTATGAGTTGCTAGTTAACGTGAAATAAGTACGCGAAACTATAAGCATTGGTATCGGACTTCCCTGCTATACTGTGTTGATTCGAGTGAGACCAGACTTCTAGGCACTAGTAAAGTCCAATTGCGTGAGAACATTTCAAAGGTGGTCAACTGTTTGGTATATGGAGTTCCCGGTTAACAGAGGCATCGTGTAATATTTGTGGTTATAATTGTGTTACTGCTGCCAGCACACGAAGTGCCATTGCGCAGGGACTTCGACTATAAGCGTAATAGGGTTGTTGCTTAAGTTGGCCGCTCCATCCAACCGGTTCGTCCTGCGAGGATCAGCAACTTCGTTATCGAAGGTTTCACTGCGGACTGGCACTGCGCGGAAATAGTAAATAAACAATTACCACTATTCGGCTGTTATTGGTGTCATAAAAAGAGCGTAATAAAGCTAACTTGGTAGATAAAGAGCTGTTAGTAGCGCTGGACTGTGTTGGAGACAGGAAACACTATGGCCTTTATATCACAACTTTACTGGTACGCCAGACCACGAGCTCGCGCGCCCCAACTGCTAGTACATTAATTGGTGGCCTAAAATGTAACATTTGTGTATTATAGTAGCGCTGGGAGTCGGAGCATCGCGTAAGCACAGAGCTACACCGCCGTGGAAAAAGATTAAGCTCCGACAAATACAGCGTCACTCCTGATACATCCGTCATTGTAGACCCTGAATCTTTTAATTGGGAAAATAATATTATTAATGTAACCAGTATTATTCTTTAAAATACCTATGTGTGAAGTATGCAACTATCTAAGAGCAATCTTGCCAAGATATTCGAATACGCAACTCAAATCCAACTGAGAATAGAATATTTATTTCCGCATAAGTTCTTGCGCAATAATTCCGGAAAGCCGAGTATAAGCCTTTCCCCAAGTAGACTATAATATTTCGAAAAGCCGAGTATAAGCTTTTCCTCAAGTAGACTGTAATATCCCGAAAAGCCGAGTATAACCTTTTTCCTTGCGTAATCATAAATTTCAGCCGAGAAAAATAATCAGAAATCAGTTAAACTTCGAGCTGGAACAATATGATAAACTTTTTGTGTCACTAGATTCAACTCAGAGCACACGTGAAACCCCACCGTAATAGCTGACGTAATGCCTCTAGCTATACTAGCTAGGTAACCTTTTCGTAATGAACTAAAAGAATTGCTGTTTGTAGGTCGCAATTACATATAAAACATTGGAACAGTCAACACGCTTTGAATTGATCACCCGATCTCTCCGACTCAAACGTGAGACTAAAATAAAAACAAAAATTATCTTAAATGTAGTTTAGCTAAGCTTAAAAACAAATGCATTTTATGCAAATTAGGTAAGTTAAGTTAAGGAATAAAATTTTAAAACATAAAACCCATAGTTTTGAAAAGTAAAATTTTAGGGACAAATAAGTAAGTAACAATTTTAAAAACACGAATTTAAAGGTTTTTAGACCCCAATAGCTTAGTAGACCCCCGACAATTAGATAACCCTAGTTTAGTCCGATTTTGTTTGATTTTAGGTCTTGTTCCGGAGTTGTTTTGTACATAACGGTGAACGGTTAATGAATATATTCGCTTAGACTTAACCCGCAAAAGTGGTGGACAGCGAACTATGATCACATAGCGTCTAAGCGAAACCATACGTGCAATTCTATTGACAATGTTCAAAACATAGAACTCATTATTATTATTATGCATTATTATTGCAATAAAATAATATATTATTATGGAATTTAGTTTTAGCTTACTTTAGTTTTGTTCTTGCGCGTGACTCTATTACGCGGCTGGAGTTTAGTTCCGTTTGATGCGTATCGAGTTTCTGATTTCAAAGCTTTCGGAATTTTATACAAAGTGGAAAAGCTATTGCTTCCTGATAATAAGAAGGATGAGTTAGCGGGTGGCACCTAGAAGAAAATCAAAATACTCTTACGTTCTTGTTATAGTGCAGCGTTCCTGGTTTACAGTACTGAGCTAACCAGTTTCACTTCTTGCTCTTAGTATATCAAGTCTTCAACTTTTCGAGCACATAATTCCTCGCTATTTATTTGCTAACCTAGTTTTAATAAGTGCCATACCTATGCGGCAGTGAGCAACCGGCACTGAAATAAGCCGGAACCGGAACTGCAATTTTTTGGAATTCCGGTTATTCTCTGCAATGCGGTTACGCTTCCTATAGATTATTCTATTAAACCTGTTCTTAATAAGCTTTATACTTATGCGGGAACGCCATATATATATTACTTTAGTAAATTTATTTAATAAGTGTTATACCCATGCAAGTACACTTAAAAGAGCTATAGGAGTCGAACGTAGTGTCATACTTGTGCGGAGACTTTAAATCCTACATGGAAAGATTTAATTAGAACCAAAATACAGTGAAAACCTGGTAACCTTGGCCAATTCCATAATTTTACTTCGTGCCTGGAGAACATAGCACTGATTTTAAATGAGAACGAAATGAAATAGCTTTCCTAATCCATAATTGATTTTATTGAGCTCAAATCTTAAAGTTTCCCCCGAACCGTGATAAATATATAACCAAAATATCGGTATATACCTGAACTTCGAAAATTTGTAATTTACGCACTTTCGCCATGATATACAAATTTTAGGCATTAGTCTAGAGCTAACAATAGTTAAACTAGTCGGTAGTGGAACTACATTTGTGAGCGGAGCTTGGGCTGTAGCATTACGAATGTACTAAATTTTTTGTTCTTGTAACTACATTGCATAGGGCTTTATCATTGGTAAAAATATTATATTTGAATTCTTCGACCCAAAAAACCATACAATGGTTTGATCGAAACGATTCTATTTCAATAAATAACACAAATATTGCAAAATTCTCTAGTTTAGCTGCATAAGCTTAACTAATTAGCTAATTACTAATTAACCACCCAAAATTTTTTTATCCCAAATATCAGGTGCTCACTCCGACAAGCACATAAAAGTTTTTTAAAATCGGTTCAGTGGTTCTTGAGATCCGTCGGACCGAACGAACGAACGGACGGACATCGACCTTTTTACTCCCAGACAGAAAATAAAAACGTTTCGCTCGGCTTCGCCGAGCTCCGCTCAATAAAGTCGCACGGTCAGATGCACAAGTCCACCAGTCATCGCCGATTTCTCGGCCTGACCAAAGTCATCCTTCGGATGACTTTGGCCGTTGCCCTGAAAGAGATTTCTGTAGCATAATGGCGAATTATCAGCAACATAGTGAAATATATATCCAGCAGCAGTTACCGTTCTAGGGCTACAATGTTTATGGTGATTAATTTAAGTAACTCGGTAGTTTTCTGCTGGTTTACAAGTTTAGGGTTACAATAAATATATCTTAATCACATATCAATCAATACAACTATTGAACTTATAGCCAGTATACGATTACCATGGCAACGACGACGGGTCAGTTTGTAGACGTTGTTCTTCTGGGAATTGCTTTCATGCTAATTTTCACTGCATTTCAAAGTTGTGGAATGATTCAGGTGAGCTCGACTTTTATATATATAGTGTGCACAGTACGCGTCAGAAATGGGCGTTGCACCCTCGTTGCCCAAAGCATGTTATAACACTGCTAGCTCGCTCGAAAGGTGATAGTCAGATATGATGTGTACTTTTTGATGACGAGAATTTAATTTGAAGAACAGTTGTGGACAGTATATACATGGATTAGGTGTTTAGAATTAGAAAAATTTCTATAGCAGTTCGTAAAAATGTGATATTATATCGAGATAACTTATTGAGGATGGCTTTACAGGTTCTGGGTTTGGTATTTAGCTATTTGTCTAATATTAACGACAGATAATAGTTATTGAACAGAAATTGTACAATTGTAAGAAATTTAATGTTGATAGTATATCTTGAGGTTTCGTATTAAAACAATTAGATTAGCATATTTTGGTAATTCAATGTAGCATGAGGGAACACACTATAGTACCTATTATATATATCTTAAATAGAGGTATTAACGACGGTATAGAAACAAAAAGTTGTCAGTCACTACTTACGTACGTATAAAATTTGGATTTTAGGTCCATTTCTAGCTTTCTAAATACAGATCATTCAAAAGCATTCAACATTTTACAGATTCTATTTTTTTTTTATTTTTTAGCATCCTGAAACGTGTTACATATCTTACTACATATATATTGTATATGTGTTATATATAGGTATTGTTCAGTTAATCCAATGCGTTTCACGTGGCATGTAACTCTGTCAGCCCCTCCGGCTCAAAAATGTATATACTCGCCCAGATAAAGATCATAGAAATTTCACATATCCAGGCTATTTATTCTTAGTTCATAGCTGAAAAAAAGCTAGGATGGTAAAAGTACGTCGGAATTGTAGTTCTCGATGATATCATTCATTATCTTGCATTCGGCTTAGTTTTCAGGTATGCATTAATAATATATATATTAAAAGTAAAGTGAATAGGCAAAGTGTTTAAATTAGAGATACGTAACATAATATATTTATATACATGTAAACATGGTTTTTTCACATTTTTTTTGCGTCATTTACGCGTTTTTGAGGACTTGTTCCGCATTTTTAATCAAGCTTTGTGTAATTTACGCCTTTTATTTCTAGGACCGCACAAACCCAGCAGCTTACATATGGACCGGATATTTTCCGCAAAATATTCGACATGATTCCCTATGCACAACAGCATCTGCAACAATGACAATGTGCATTAATAGCAAAACATTTTATCTATCAAGAATCCGTATAACTTATACGTTCTGGAAAAATAGAAACAGTTACATGCTGATATTAATGCTTGTCTTTATATGTATTTTATATTTATGCATATAAGTATTTTTGATTTTCTTTTTGTGATAAAAATTACGCTTTTTGGTACACCGTTACGCATTTAAAAAGCAGATTTGCGTAATTTTCAATATTCGGAAATTGAAAAAACTCTGAGTAAATCGAATAATGTGTTTTTGAAAAGACTTGTACTATGTATCTACTTTTAAATTTCATATTAAATATACAAAACCTGTATTAAACACTAAAGTTGAAATTAATTGGCAGGACTTCCCCGTCTGCAATTACTATATAATATTGTAGGCAAACACGAATCAAAAGAAGGCCGAGTCAAGCTCGGTGACCTTTTCGATTGCGATGGACATAGTGATATGTCGAAGCACTTTTACCAAACGTTGACGTAACCTGATGAGACTAAAGGCGTGTTCACACGCTGAAACTTTTTGATCAAAATTTGACCGTGATTTTTAAAGGAAAATTGCCATGTTTCAAGATTTCAGATCAAAATTTAAGTTCAAAGTTTTTCAGGCAATATATCTCGTCAATTATTCTTTGCAGGAATATCATTGAAAAGTTTGAACCGTCTTCATACGTTCAAACTAACCAAAAATGCAAAAAGATGCTTTCAATTTGAGCAAAAAGTGTGAGCGTGTGAACACGCCTTTAGAGTATTGAAAAGATTTTAAAATATGGACAGCTCACACAACTGCAGAGGTATACTGCATACACGGATATCTACAAGACTATGATATGCATCACAATATAGTGCATGATTACGCGTGTTTCCTGCACTATGGCTTGTTCCGGAGTTTTGCCTTTTCATGTAACTAGTTTAATCCTTACTTCCAACGCTTAATGGGGGAACTCGTCTAGGATCTGTCTGCTGATATGTTAGAAGTAAACGCGGTTATTTGATTTTCGATGTCAAATGCGATCGGCTTTGAGTTTTCTATATTTAAAACGGTTATGTTTCAATCTGGCTTCTCACAGAGAGATCGATATAAGTCAGACATTCCCAAACGAATTTGGCCAAAATTCATTCAGCCTTTGTCGTGAAATGGGGCAAACTTGTTGTAGTATATACGTAGTCGTATTATATGGGTTTATTCCATTTTGTGGAAGGAATTTTGGGAACAAGCTACATGCTGACAGTGCACCAACTGTGCAGATTTAAACTACATTTTTAGTGCCAAATATATTTGGTCCAAATTCATTCCAAAAAGATTGATTTCACTTGGACAACTGGCTCGATTGGATTCGACACCCCATGTCTAAGTATATATTCTGACCACGTTTGTTTGCATATTCTTGTAGTAATTCGGCATAATAAAAACATTTTTATATAGTCTGATATGCTTTTTAGACGGTTGTTTTGGAACAGGCAGCCAAAAATTCAACGACAGGAATTGATTCTCATTCAGGATATATTAGGTGAGGTGACTAGATGTGTATATTTTTAGGATTTGGAGGTCTGTGAGGCTTCTACAGCATTTATCTGGCCTATCCTTTATGGGAAATGGGGAATCTCCTGATCCTGTTTGCCAAAATCTCCCAAGTGCGCTTCCAACCCACTCCAACAAATTTCCCCATGTTTAATATTGGTTCAGAACATACAAAAATATCGGGTGGTGGTAAAGATATGAGTGTAGCCTCTGTCTGATTTAATAAGGCAGTTACGACCACTAATAATACAATCAGTACCTAAATTACTAAATTAACTTACCGGTTTAACTTACCGGCCTCCAGCCGGTAATGTACAATTCTTTGCGGAGTACGATCGGCTGCCACGTCGCCGATAACTGGAGAAGATTACGCCAACGAAATAGTTGGCTTGTTTTGTCGTCGATGTCTGTAAAGAAATTTAACGCAGTAGCGACAACTGATTTAAGACACCCGAGTCGTGAAGTCGTGCTTTAAAAACGGTGGTTGACCCTGCCTCAATGACATGGGCAGGTAACCCATTCCAGGCCCTAATGACGCGGTGGGCAAAAAAGTTGTTGCGGATGTCGAGGCGTGCGGTGGAAGGCATTGGTTTGAGCGCAAGATGGTGACTGCGGCGCGATGTCGAGTCGATGAAGTAGAACATATTGGACCAGTCGAGTTGTAGCTGGTTTGTGATGAGTTTATGTAGTAGGACGAGGTCATGGCGAGTTCGTCGTATTTGAAGGCTTTGTAATTTGAGTGATCGAAGGCGCTCAAGATAAGACATGTGGCGGCAAGGTCGGTACAACTTTGATGCTCTCCGTTGGACTCGTTCTAGCTTGGATATGTCTTGGACGTGGAACGGACTCCATGCAGCTGAAGCATATTCCAGCCTAGATCGAACGAGGGCATAATAGATGAGTTATGCCGTATTACTAAGAAAAATAACATACAGCAAAAATGCCAAAAATATGTCAAGCAACGTGCGCAAAAATTGAAATTTTACCCACTTTACTCTAGATTTCCCTGTAAAATGAACATGGGGGCGAAAAGAGATCCCACCTTTTTTCGGCGAGTGGAAAGGCCAGTTTATGTATTTTCGCAACCTATACACACTATACACAAGTTTATGATTTTACACTGTCTTTAGGATACTGAGTACGAAATTTGGTTACTAAGTATTCAAAAGTGTTTATGAGGTCGCTGTGAATGGCTAACATTTTTACAACAAAATTATACGCTCACACCTTCAACCTTGGTAACGCTATGGTTCGTGATCGTCGGAAGCTTGTGAGGTTTGCCATTGAATCTGACAGATTCTCCTTCATTGCTAGAGTCTTGCAATTGACTGATTAGTATCTGCACATTTATACAGTAATGTATTCCTTATATCTATTATTTATCTATCGACACCTGAGACAGAGGACCTGAAATAAAGATAATTTATGTAAACTTTCTTATTTTGTCGGAAAATCTTGTTTTGCAAGACTACTATTAGTGACATTATTATCCTCGCCTGTATACGTAAACGGACAACTATAGTTATTTGTCAAACTGACAACAACGAAGCGTTCTTCCTGTTTCTACCTGGCTTGTCCAAATAGGGAGAGAGGTTCATGTATATCGACATCTCCACAGGCTCAACAGTCCATGCCCGAGGTAAATTTTCTTTTTTCCAATACACGTCCGTCCTCAGCTCCACCCCCTCTCCCCCGTACTTCCCTCTGCAGTTACAGAGAATCTGCGAATTTCTTTTGTTAGCTCAACACATGGTGATTTCTCACTATTTTAACAGCAGAACTTGCGGTGTCTAAAATAGCTTAAAGTTGTTCTTTTTACATATCCATAATAATTATTGCAGTTAATCGTTAAATTTTGTATATTTTTAATGTTTTCTGACCGTTATCGTACTGTACGCTACCCCCGGTGGAACTGCCTCATCCCCGATGAATTTTCAGGAATCGCCCTCAGGAATTTTCAACTCCATCAAGGTCCGAACTGGGGGACACCCAGTTCATAACTTCCAAGGTATAATTTTGGTAGTTTGGAGAATCCAGCCTACTGACATAAAAATGTATCGAATTTTTTGTGTTATGCTAGATTTTGCTCCGTTGAAACATGAATATATTTTGCGTTAGCCATTTAATTTTAGCCTTGCAATAATCTACGGTTCCTTTACGTTTTGCAATTTCTTCGCACCTCCAATCATCGCATTGATTGGACCAAAATTAGCTATGGCACTAGGCGGTATAACATACACGTAAGTTTTCTTTTGTGGCTATATTATTTTTGTTCCTTATTTCATAAAGTTCTAAATTTGTATAGTTTATGCACAAGTTTGTCTGTTATGCTGTATATTGAATGTTAAAAAAAGTATAGTTAGGCAACTGCCTTGTATTTTCGTTTATTTGTTGGTCTATTAAGTATTATAGTTTTTGTTTATGAAGTGTTTTCTATTACTTTTTTCATTGTTTTATTACTGTCTTTTAATTTCGCTACCTTATTAGGTCTTAAGAAATTTCTTATCCTTTTTGATTTATGACTCATAAATTTGAATAGTGAAAATCGTCTTCAAGATGAATCCCTGTGCAGTCAACAGTTTAATGTTGGTTGATAAAAGCACCTCTAGGGATTGGTTCATGCCATCATTGCGAATAAACAAGCTGTGGTAATATCACCGCACCGTTCTTGCTCAAATTTAATGTTTAGTTTTTAACATCGAACAGAATTCGAATAAGGTTTGTGTATCTGCGCAAATATCGAGAAAATTGTGAACGATGAATTACCGGACACTTCTCGAACAAACCTTAAAGTTTGTGTAATAAGCAATTTTGTTTTAAAAAACATAGACATACGATGAAGCATTTTTTATCTTGAATCCGTTTGCAGTTTAGTGCTAATGTTCTATATTAAGAGCAAATATTATTTCTTTTATCTGCTGTTTGTAGACTATTCCTTGGTTCGTTTTTGAAACCAATGGCTTGGTTTTTGTACACATGTTCCGGTATTATGGGTCTCGGTGCAGCGGGTAAGAACTATGAATTTCCTTCTTACCGTATTATTGGAAAGCATCGAGCGATGTTTCCACTGAGTGCGCTAGAAGGAAAATTATGAAAAATTCTTTTATATTGGTATAACCCATTCTAGAGTGGGCGGATTTCAGTAATTTATTCGCTGATCCCCAAAGTAATGGCTATGTGCTCCTTTGTTTTTTTAAACTAAGCCCTTCGAGTCCATTTCCCTGCCTAAAATTGTCAAAAACTGGTTTATTAAAGGTTCTTTGCCTACTCTGACCATTCGGCTTGGGAAAGCAACCTTGTGTTTCGCAGCCCATATCTCGCGAGGTGCCACGTCGAAAAATGGAGAGCAAACGGGGAATCAGTTCATCGAGATCTACCACCTTTTTGTTTGAGGGACCATTGCCTGGGTCGATGTGGGCCCGAGTATAGATCTATAACCGTTTGCCATTGAATATAAATTTTTTAGATGTCGGCATGTTACCTCGTAATTGTGCCTACAAATTATATTTTCTTTTATTTTTTTATTTTCGTGCTTACCGCATTACATGATGTTTCGATTTTTAGCCGCGCTTGTTTTATCCGCGTTAATACCTAGTTAAAGTCAGTAAATCATTCAAGGAAATGACTTACTATTAAGATGCACTTTCTGTGACACGGTCTGATGCTGAAAATATTATTGATTATTGCTTTATTGCGGCAAGTACAGATTTGTCTAGGAATTAGTTAAAATAGATTTTAGCTATTTGCACGCTTGATATGATTACAGAAATAATTTTTCGGATCTTATGATATTTGATGTTTTGAGTTGAGCTGAAGTATGCATATTAGTTAAAACGGAGCGAGAGGAGTTTCTACTCAGGCTCTAAGGGAAAAATCGTGAAAAGTTCTGTTTTTTTCTGCCACGCATAACTAATCTGCGGGTGGATGCATTTCAATAGGTTTTTATTCAGCAACAATTATTGATGAGGATGTGCCCTTTAGTTGAAAACGTGCAGCTGACTTCCTTTTCAGGATCAAAATGGCAAAACAAGTTTTTAAGAGTTCTTTGCCAAATTTCGCCACGCGGGCACCAGTTTTTCGCAGGCCATGACTCGCGACACAGGCTTCGCGTTGAAAAACTGATACAACCCTACAGAATCAGCTCTTTGAGATCTACAACTTTCGTTGGACCACTCTGTTGGGCCGTTATGCGCCCGCATGTGGCCCATCGACCCTTTGCTAGAAATGCGATTTTTCGAAATTCGATATGTTATTGCGTGTTCTTACCTTACAGCGAGTGTCTATTAGGTTACTAAGCACGCTGAATATGATGGTTTTTCCATTTAGAGTCCACTTGACTATATTATACTTTTTATGTGGTTTCAATGATTTTACGATCAACGAAACCGATTTTCAAAACGTGGTTTCTTTTATTTTTTGGTTATTTATTGCTCGCAGGGCATCAAGAACGGTCTGTATATGACTGATTTCGTTACGCTACATACCAGCACGAATATTTTATACCTTTTCAGAAGTTTTCAATGCATTTAGGGTCAATAGCCGATCTTCGGAAGATAGTGTGTCTTCAGTATGGTTACGTATTGCGTACAGTGCATCAAGAATTATCTATGTGTGGATGTTTAGGCATGCTGAGTACGTGGTTCGGTTATTTAGACACTAGCACGATTGCTTCGTGCTATTTCAGTTTTGGTGGGTTAGGGTGGACGAGGTTTTAGGGTTTTCAATTGCTCCAGGATTACAGAGTTGTTAGTGTAGTATATACATCTAAATCAATGCACTTTATGAGTGATTGCACAAAGTTACCACTTGATAAAACCACGCTCGCTCTGTTTATCTGTCGCGTGCGAGTAACTAGTACATATTAGATGGTGCATGTACTTTCATGATCATTAAATGGAGATGAAATTTATACTTAGTGATCGGCTTAGAAAAATACTACGAAAATTATTATATTTTTGATCAATTGTACCGTAACATACTTTAGAGATCATCGTATTTGGCGTGTTGGGAAATATTTTTGAGGGCGTTGAGATAATAATTATAATGATATTATTATGATTTCAGTGATATGGACCGGACAGGGAAACTATATCACTTTGAGCTCAGACGAAGATACAATCGGCCGAAATTCTGGTGTTTCCTGGGCATTACTACAATGCAGGTTGGTGTTATAAAATATTGTTGTTTATCCAGTATATTCTAAATAGAGATACTATTTTATTTGTGCTCCAGCTTTCTTTTTTACCATTGCTATTGTAATCATAGATGCATACTTATTGTATAGATATTTTTGATTGAAATTTTTTGTTTACGCGATCTTTTGGTTTTCCGGTTAGGTTCAGGGCTTTAGTCATCATCATACCAGGTAAAGCGCCAATTTGATTTATCTACTACAGTCAGCTTTCGGCAAGCAGTACATGATTTATGGGATTCTAGAAAGCCGTTCAACGTTTTTATAATACAATCGCTTAGGCTAGTTTCATTGTCTCGACAGTAACATGACATTAGCGAAAGTTCATAATAAAAATTCGTATTATAGGAGTAAAAATACTCTGTCATACTCATGCTCAATACTCTCCAGAAGTGGGTGCTTCTGCCTTTCGAACGAACAAACATCTAACAATACTTTTTCCCATTTAAGCATAAATTGAACAAAATATAATTTTTGTCGAACAACTGTCCAATAGCCGTCCATCACTATGCAAACAATACTACTATAATAAGTGTAAGCTAGTTTAGCACGTTAAACAACAAACTGAGCGGCAGTATAATGAAATATGTAGTAACAATAAATAATAAATCGAAACAATGTATATTATGTACAGCTGTCTGGCCTGTCCACAGTCTTCCGAAAAATGGGGCTGGGGCATCTTCATTCTCGGGAAATTGCAGTGTGGGGAATAAATCTTGCTTAAAATGCTGAATATTTTCATATTTATAGTTTTACCAACTTAAAGTATTTTCACGCTTTAAAACGTTGTTTTAGCATTAGATGCAGTGGTATTAATGTTTTAAAACATTTTGCATACAGAAAACATGATCAATTTAGAGACATGAAAGATTTTTAGGTTTAGTTGAACATTGGTCGTTTCGGCCGAGTGGGGGAACGGACGTGAGGAAAATCTCACGACCATGGGAAACGTTGTAAGTAGGGTCCCCGATCCCCCACTGTGGACAGGTATGGCTGTTATAGTACACATAACGTCATAAGCAATTTCACAATATTTAAACATTGCATTGCTGCTGCTGGTATTCCATGACTCATATTCTGTGTTATATGTAGCTTCGGGCAATGCAGATGTCATAATATATGTTACTTAATATTTCAATGGGAACGCGCTTTGAACAAAAATTAAACAAGACTTGAACACTGTGGCGCTGCTACTACTAAAGCTTTGCATGCATTATACATATTTCTTTTGAAATTCTCGACACATTATAACTATACTTTATTGTGGTCTCAGTACAAAAGAATTGTGGTATAATACCACCATTAGACACTATTGTGTGGTGTAATACATTCCGTATTAGCCCATGTTCACATTATATGTAATCCGATCGTATTTGTGGCTACATTTCATCCGATCCGACGCAATCAAATTCAACTCCTACCGTATGTGCATATATGTTCTAAGCCACACTATCCCATTTGGTTCCGATAAAATTCTGCATGTTCTAACGGATCGGATGCAATATGAAAACTCTATAATACATTGTGTGCGCAAATTGGATCGGATGGGACGCTGGATAAACAAGCTCTTTTAGATTTGCTAATGCAAATATTGATCCAATGTTACAGCTAGCTAAGCTAGCATGAGTTTAGTTTATAATAATTCTTTTTAGCTTTCTTATTGGAAGCGCGTTCTTGTACGGTGTGTTTCGAGATACTACCGAGATTACAGTCAAAACTCGGAATGTTGTATATATTGTTTTTACTGTCCTCGCAGCGGCTGGCACCATAATGTTGCTGTGTCTGCGAAAGCCAAGACCAATTCGAACGTCGTACGAACGTTTTGACGATAATGATTCGGCTGCTAGAAGGTAAGCCAGTACCAATTTTACTGTCACTTGAAATTTGTTGATGGTAATCGTTTCAGTTGCTGGTACCAAGAGATCATGAGACAATAATTTTGTAAAAGAATATGACACGCGGTCATACTCATGTGCTATGCGTGTGACGCTAGAATATACTTATGTATTATCCTTATCCGATGAGACGATGTAGTCGTTGATGATCGTCGTTGATCTTCCTCCTCCAATGACTGCGATGGAGCACCCAACAAGGTACTTTGAAGATATTGGGAACACACAAAGCTTTTGTGGCCACCAGATATCAGGTCGCTTATAACAAATGAGATAAGAGTAGTTCTGAGGCTCACCTATGATAGTTAATCCCGCTCTAAGCTGATTTTATTATAATGGATATGATAGCTGGCACCCCAAATACCTTAAGGGGTACCCTCTGTAATCCTAGGGGTGGGAGTGGTAACCAGTAAAATGACCGCATCATCGGATAAGGTACGTATACTACATGACATCATGTGTCATACATATCTGTAAAATTTTTTGTAAGTCAATCTTGGTTGTACGAAATTAAGGATTGAAAAATGATTTTTCCAGAGCTTTGTAAAAGGCAAATCCTACAAAATAGTCTAATCTTCCAGTAACATTGAATTGCTGCGTCTGAACCAATCCTAGCGTGTCTGGCATTTTGACGTATACAATAAGTAAATTATAAGAATTTTCTACGGAAGAATTTCGTTTTATATAGCACTGTTTGTAGTTTCTATCGATATTATAACATATGTGCTGTGAACTACATCCAATAAGGGAAGATGCAGTGAATGAAGTGCGACGATCAAGATATGTCTTAAATTATATAGAAACACGAAGAAGCTAAAACCATTCTATTCAAAACTTAAATGCAAGACCGTACAAATCAGTTGACATAAATAGCACAAGGAGAATCCAAAAGACCTGAAGTTCTGTGCACCAAGGGTCCAATATATAGTTTTGGACGGCCAATACATACACTATAAATGCAGACCTCTTTTACTCATTATGTGATCTTCAGCACGACATTTGTCATGCCAAAACGTTTCTACTGTAAGCTTTCTCTATCGTGGGTTTTCAAAAAATACATTCCTGTTATGTTCATAAAGGCCCAGTGGCTGAATCGGCAGACCGTTGGACTATCGATCGTAAGGTCGTGCGTTTTCGATACCTTTTCATTGTATCCTTCGATTCCTCCGGTGTCAGTAATTTGAGTAGTATTGGTTCGAAAATAACCGATCGCGAGGACGCCACGTGCGGCTCCAGTTGCCACTTTGGACCTCGTACGGAACGAAAAATAGGGAAAACCCGAGAGCGACACTGCCCGGCTGTTTAGAGTGGGTATTTTCATTTTCTTTTCTTGATCATAATATAAAGTGGCTATCTTTAATTAAGATAATTTTGTGACATTTTTTCGGTAAAAATTAAAGTCAGTGGTAAATTGCAAATAGTGCATACAAGGGTGCTCTAAGACATTCGTTTTAGTTCTCTCGTATTAATTTTTTAGCTTAAATGCATGTCGTAGCATGACACCTTGTTGACCTGAAATGAGCAAAACGTTTACAATATAGTTTCTGGTTATATGTGTTGTCACAACCAATAGTGGGATTGATTGTATCGTTCTGCGTGGCATCATGTTGATGCTTGATTGTCACAAAGTGCCTATGCACTTTTAGAATCAGTGTGTAAAAATAATTTCAAAACTATATTTCACCGTTGTTTCAAAGGAGGGTCACGCGCTAAGTGGACTTGGAATCGATCAGGTTGTTTGCGCTATATGGCTTATTTCTTCCAACCTCAATGTAATGTCACAATATTTTAATAAATGAGATAAATGATTAATATTACGATTTCAGTCCCGATGATATTCGTCAAATCGACTCGGTCGAAATTCATCCAGACGCTGCTACTCAATCGTTGCCATCACCTGCAAATCCTGCTACATGCGCGGGTTTTATTGAAAGTTTTACAAGAACGTTTCGTCTATTGTTTACGTTTGACATGTTCTTACTTTCGATTGTGTTTATATATACTGGTGAGATTTATGGCTAATAATCATGGATTAATCGAATTTCACTAAATACTACGCTGCGACCGCAGAGTTGTAAGGCGCAGCAGTATTGCTCAATAATATACAGAAATAAATACTTGTCACTAGCTAAGTAATCGAGTTATGAAGTAAACAAATTTTGATATTTAAAATAGCTGTTCTGAATGATGCATTAAATGGAGGCTGTCATATGTTTCCAATGTAGCCACAGTCATTGAGCTTTCATGCTGATATTGTATGACCTATTTCGCAAATACTTTGACTAAGCTTGAAACAGCGCGGCGGCTCAAGTCCATATCCACGAAACATTATCCTTCGCCTTCCACCTAACCTAATGTCACTGTCCACCACCCTGTTCTTCTAAATAAAAAGTAGTCGTTGTTAACTGGCTGTCGAACATTGGGGTGCGGTGGGTGCCGGAAGATCCGGGTCACGATCGTCAGTAATAATCCACTCTCTTAAAAGTCACATTACTAAATTTTTTGTTATCAAATTATTTCTCCGACCTTAAATCCCCACTTTAAAATATTTGCACGAATTGCGCCAGTTATAATTGGTGTGCCATCAACTGACATTTATGTCTTGTTTGGTTTGACCTATGGTTTATCGCACGCTAATAGGAATGTATTAGTTATGCGATGAGCACAAAGCCAGATATATAGTCTTATTTTTATGTTCTCGGTGATAAAGCGCCAAGCTTAGCATTACGAGTCCTTCTGTCTCAGCGTGGACTTCCTCCAAAGATAAAAATGAGGCAGTGGTTAGATAATGCGGCAGATTATCTTGAAACCTGCAGTGCTGAATGCTGCGACTGAATCAACTCTGTAAATGAAATCGTTCCCGTTGCAAGTGCCTCAGCACTCAGCAGGCACGACTTCCTCATTGTTGGAGAATGATCCGGATCGTGAGTGGCGACGCCTAGGAAATCTGCTGGTGCCTCATCCGTGATGGTAATTATAGCAATACGGGTTCTATATGCAAACCCTTCATTGTTGAAATTTAATTCAGATCGGTTTGTTTGCTCAGCTGACATCATTGAGAACAATAAATCGTATTTTGCCATGGAAATTTTTGTCGACTTCTTTCCAACCAAAATTATGGATAGTGATGAAATCAACGGTATATCTACATACGCCGGCCAGAAAAGTTACACAAGCACTGCGAATGCACAAACCGCATATCTAAAATTTTTGATTGGAACTAACCTCTTAAATTGGAATGAAATTTCCAAAATATTTGATCCGAACTAGGTATTTCTGGCACTTTATATCTTAAATTTGATGCTTGTAGAATGCTCAGTGTCATCATTATGCTCTCTAGAAGTACAGTCACGGACAGAAATAAGTTAAAATACGACAAATTTTGTTTACGTTTATGGTCGTTTGTTAACGAACGTTCTAAGCGCATCTCCATTTACGTTTGTTAATTCTTTATGTGATATATTTTTGTCCTTCACTGTACCTCCGTTGTTAAAATTCTACTTAATTCGGTACTCTTTCTAGGATTCATAATGATTTTGGGATTTTTGCTTTAAACTGAACATTGTTTCATCACTTCTCATTAAATGGACGTCACAGACAAATTTATACAAGAATATGTAACAGTTTTAAAGGCACCTGTCATGTGAAAAAGCACAGATATATGTCAATATTTTCTTGAGCTTGGCAATTTTGCTCTAATGTCGTAATCAGGTAGTAGGATAACCTATCTTGCTGCAGAATATTTTATTCAGCAGTATTGTTAAGGAAAAACAGATCTTAGCGCTATTATCTGGTTTGGAATTTTTCTTATCAATGGCAATCTTAGGCGCATGCAGTTAAAATGCTTGATATGCACGAAAAATTCACTATTTTCCAACGGAGAATTTGTTATTATTCGTAACTAAGCAGCATTAATTAATGATTGTATTTACTTACTGCTTAAACGTAACGGTTATTACCCGTGAAACAATATGTGGCTCCTGGCGAAGCCAACCAACCATTTATTATTTACTGATACGGAGGGAGCTGAGTTTCGAATGAGGGCATTAGAGGGAAAGATCGAGAAAATTTGTAAATTTCTTTTTTGTCTGTTTCTGTCATCCATAACTCATTTTCGGGTGGATAGATTTCGGCAAATTTTTTTCGATAGCAAGTGATGAGGATGTGCTTTTTAGTTAAACGCGAACAGCCCCGCCCCATCTTTGGGGTCAAAATGGCGAAAACAGGTTTTAAGTGTGCTTTACCTAATCTTTCGCACACCATATCTCGCGACACAGGCTTCGCATCGAAAAACCGAGAATCGGTTGTGCTAACCACCGTTTTTTGGGCTGCGGTGGCCTGAATGAATATGGTTCGTCGATCCTTTGCCAGAAATAGTGATTTTTTAAATTTCGGCATGTTATTGTGTGCTTTTACCTTACAAGGAGTGGATATCAGATTATAAAACATGCTGGATATGATGGCTTTGCTATCTAGAGTCCAACTTAACTATACTTGACCTTTCCAGGGGTTTCAAGGGTTTTAAGTCGACGAACCCGATTTCCAAGATGTAGTGAGTGTTTATTTTTGGTTTATGCATGGCATCGAAAATGGTCTATATAGAGATTTTTTGGTATCAAGAATGCAATGGTTTGGTTATCTAGATAGAAGCACGAATACTTCGTGCGCTCGATTCGCTGTTTTAGTCCCTAATTTTGGCTGACTACTCGCTTTCCAATAACTCCACGGGCAATATCGATATATCTTTATTTGCTGTGATATAGCTGAAGCTTTCAAATGAGACAAAGTTGTAACTATAGTGCACTTTGAGAATATTGTATGGGTCATTTCACGAAACCATGTCATTTTAGTCGGGGGGGGGCTACATCGGCACTTATTGGCCCATACCACCAGTCTTTTGTAAGGAAATTTAATGTCGCTGTGAGATGTAGTAATAGCATATTCGACGATCATAACGAGGTATGGTGGACCTCCGTACCCCAAACATACCAGGAGCCAGAGGCCCTCAACCCGGGTTGGCCAAATGAAGCCAAAAACACATGTCCCAATATAAACGTTCGCCGTATCGCTAGCACGTGATACATATGTGTGTTTTTCATTTCACTGTGATCCATTGGTATTTGCTAATTTTTCCGGAAAAACTTGGAAGTAAGCATCGACACTGAAGCTGACGTCAAGCTTCCGAAAATTTTTTTCGTGACATGTAGCCCCCCGACCAAGGTCAAATCTGGCAGCTTTCAGACGCTGGTAAATAACGTCAAAGTGCACTAGCGCCAAAAATGCTATATAACGGTAATCGTAATCAGTACAAATGTTATTGAAAAAAAGAATATCAGCGTCTGTCCATGTGTTATTTCATTATGAGGTCGAAGGTCATAAAATGCCAAAAATGGGGTATGCAAAATGTAGCCCCCCCGACCTGACCAAACTTAAATTTAAAAAAGCCAAATTTAGCATACAGTCTTACAATAGGCCGGATATAAACATAGTAAAGCCCCACTAAAATCGACCCATCTATTAAAAATTTTTAATGAAAATGTAGCCCCCCCCCGACCTGGCGTGTAGCCCCACCGCATGTATAATAAAAGTAATCGAAGGTCGCAAGAATCATATTAGTATATAAGTTCATCATCATTGCCCTATGATATGGTGCCCGGCTGTTAACTGGGCAGCTAGGGAACCCTTCTGCCTGGCATCTATTACACGCATTGTCCTTGGTATCATCACTTAAATGTAAGCTAGTCATAGATCAACTTTACTTGTTTTACACCAGCTGACATCTAGAATGTATAGAAGTAGCTAAAGTTTGGCGCGTTGCATGTTGTAGGAAGCTGTAGCCCCCCGCCCTGGCGTGTAGCCCCCCCGCCCACCGCATGTATAATAAAAGTAATCGAAGGTCGCAAGAATCATATTAGTATATAAGTTCATCATCATTGCCCTATGATATGGTGCCCGGCTGTTAACTGGGCAGCTAGGGAACCCTTCTGCCTGGCATCTATTACACGCATTGTCCTTGGTATCATCACTTAAATGTAAGCTAGTCATAGATCAACTTTACTTGTTTTACACCAGCTGACATCTAGAATGTATAGAAGTAGCTAAAGTTTGGCGCGTTGCATGTTGTAGGAAGCTGTAGCCCCCCCCGACCTGAGGTGTAGCCCCCCCCCCGACCTGAGGTGTAGCCCCCCCCGACCTGAGGTTAGCCCCCCGACTCAACATATCGGGGTGCCATTTTTTTCAAGGCCTAAGGATCTGCCTGAAATTTTTTCTCAGACGTCCCCCGCTCATGGTTGGTTTGTGAGCATAAAATGGTATCTGTAGGTGCTGTCTCCGTTGCGCTAGAAAAACTTCTGCGACAGGCTTGTTCTAAATTGGTCGATTTTTAACCCCAAGAATGTCCTATCAGCATCAATTTTAGGTCGCAAGTGCTCCCTAAAATTTTTAACCCCAAGAATGTCGTGGCTTGACGAGGACCATTTTGGTTCGACTTGCATAAAAACAGACCATGGTTCGCGTGTCACTCCGTCAACCTACAGAATAATGACTTATTTCGGATTAAAATTTGACCCCCAGGGGAGCCCTTTCCAACCCCTGTAGCAGGTTTCAGGTAGCTCGTTTTGCATAGAGACATCGATATTCGAAAAATTCAGGGTTTTTTACATCGGAAGGGGTCTAGACACTGTACATTCGAAAACGTTTCATTTTGGCTTCCAAAAGTGGTGTTTCAAAAGTAGATGGTTTCGTCAAATGACCCGTATATATATTTTTACCATAATGGAGATCATTCCTTACATAGTTGCATTCACGTATCTTGTTGCAAAGCGCGCACATCCTATGTATTGGAAGTTTGGTCTTTAACAATTTAGCGGGTATTTAATATATCAAGTGAATTTTGCTTTTGCATACTAGAGGGTAATTTCTGGTGCACACTCACTGTAGGTACGCAAATTGATCGAGATACCTGCCGTGCATTTGAATATCCTGAAACCTGGTCTGGCTTCTCCGGAAAAGGTGCTATCTCCACAATTTTCTTCCTAATTAATGAACAACACGATGACATGCAATAATTCTAATACCCTCACGACAAGCTGGCTGTACAATTGCTTCAAAGTCTATATTGTGATTTCCACATTTTGGCACTGTGAGTCATCAGAATTATGAGTAATGCGTGGAGCGAGCGTAGCAAGAATTGTCACTGGCCAGAATGTTAAATTTCGACGGTGTCTATTTCTGGGTTTTTTTGGGTGACACGCACAACTCAGTTTTGGCTTTGCGCGATAGATCATCCGGAAGCTTAAAATTTCTATTTGTGCGCATTAGTTAGACGCGAAAACGGATTCACAGTTCTTCTGGCCGTAAAAGTGGGCCGAATGAGCTCGGAAAGGGTCAAGATGGGTTCAATAAAACTTATTATCGATTTTATCCTGACAATAATTAATGTGTATATATCTGATCTGAGCTAATTTAGGTCCATTTTGTAGATCAAAATAAGCTCTATAAGATTGTATGTAACGCTTTGCTAGGAGGCTCTTTTCTAATGCAGGATTTGGGCCGAAATAGGTTTTAATAGGGTCCATGGGACCCAGTATACACGAGAATAGCAAATACTCCAGAACCACCCCAGTATATAGGCGTTATTAATTGGTCTCGTTTTGTAAAGCAATTCAGGCAGTACATAATGTGCTGCTATTGCCAATATTGCGCTACAGGATTAGGTCAAAAGTGGTTTGTAAATGGTCCCGCGAGACTCAACATAGACGAAAACGGCAAAACCTCCGCAACCACTGAGCTATTTGTTCTTCATTGGGCTCATTTTGTAGAGCAATTCAACCTTTTATAGCTAATGGTATGATGCCACTATAATTTTTATGTTGCAGTGTTAAGTCAAAATGGGGTTTTCAATGGGACCATGAAACCCAAAACACACGAAAACTTCAATATCTCCGGAAACCCTCGAGCTATATGGGTGTTATTGGTCTCACTCGTGGATTTTTTTTTAAATCGAAAGTGGACAAATGAATGGGAATTTTTGTAGACCGGAGCAATTTCATAAATTCACCTTAGCAATTTTGAACTAATGTTTACATAATTAAATAGAATATTTTTAGACTTCGGAGCAATTTCATAAATTCACCGTGGCAATTTTTAACTAATGGTGACGTAATTAAATGGAATTTATTTAGACTTCAGAGCAATTTCATAAATTCACCGTAACAATTTTGAACTAATGTTTCGTAATTAAATAGAATTTTTTTGATTTGGAATATGATTTTTGAAAAAATACTGTCAATATTTTTATGGAAGGTGTTCGTTTTTACCTGGCCGAAGAAATGGTTACCAACGGGCACAGAACCAGATGCTCAAATATTTTGTCTGGAGGCACGAACTGTTACGCATGGATTTATCAAGGATAAACGTAGAATGTCAGACGCCTACCATCCCAAATTTGGAGAGCCAGTATGCGTGTTTTAAGACTTCTTATATTTGGTTCCGTCGCCATATCACAGTGCTATGATACGATTTTCCTAAACTACTAAAAATACCTGGACTTCTATAGTTGCAGACTTGTGCGGTTCTACAATGGAAATTGTGGTAGCCGAAATTACATGGGATGAATCCGCGAGTGTATATTACTGACTACTACAGTACTCTAAAGATGACTGGCACTCGCTAGAAATGCGACAGTCAGTTCTGGAGCCTTCTATATCTGATTTAAAGTACCATAGGGAAAAAATTTAGCAATTTTAAGCAACAAAGAAAAATTGTTAGAAATTTTTAGCCAAAATATGTAAAATTTTTCATATTCCTTAGTCCTACAGAGGAAAATCCGCTAATGTTTTAGCCGATCAAGACGGAAACATTAGCGGATTTTCCTCTGTAGGACTAAGAAATACGCAAAATTTTTTGCGTATTTCTTAGTCCTACAGAGGAAAATCCACTAATGTTTTAGCCGAGCAAGACGGAAATTAAATTCAATTGAGAGGGCTATTTTTGCATCTAAACCGCAGAATTTTTCTAGTTGGCGGTACGATTATACCTGAGCATTATTACTTTTTGTGGGCAAATTAAAATTAAAATTGGCATTTTGCCCTCAAAATTGAAGTTTGATTATGTAGACCAATTCATGTACCTGAATACGCAACATTCACGTATATCTCCACTACTATTCAAACAACATGGTTGATATTTGGCTCCTTTTGTGAGCTGCTGCTTAATATAACTGTGTAGTTATCTGATGTTCAACACTCAGAGCTCACTACCTCGGCTGTTGGACAAACTACTAGTTTATCGTGTCGAGACCACGATTTATGTTATGAGAAACGTGCCATACAACTTTTGTGCTTCCATGTTTGTTTCTAAAATGTCGCGAATTCGCCTTTGTGTGCGAGCAAATACATTATTGATGTTACAGGTTTGGAATTGTCATTCTTTTCGGGAGTATATGGAACGGCATTAGCTAATACGAAATATTTTACAACCGACGCAAATGCGATGCTCGGTCTCAGTGGAATGTTTATCGGATTGGGCGAAGTCCTGGGTAATTAATACTCATTAGTGAAATTGAAACGTGACAGTGAACAAAATAACGAAGCTTGATCAGAATTAATAGTGCTTAAAATCGAACGCGATTAAACAAGAATCGACTTAGATTTCGATTAATTTATCTTCAGATAGCTTAAAGCGAAAATCAGCAGTTACAAAAATTAAAAATATTTTCGTGTATTTAACAAGTTTCTTTTAAACGAATATCGTTCAGTTTATTGCATTGCCGTTCGATTTCATGCGTACTAGTAGATTCTGATTGCTACGGTCCATTGACATTGTGCTCTGACTATCAGTCTTGGGAGGTTTATATGGTTAAAGAATATCGTTTTCCTCTGGCTAAAGTTTTTACTCTCTGTGTCATAAATTGGTAGTCATTATTCATAAAGTCACAACAATGGTTTTTCGCTTAGGACATTTGCTATAATTATTATGGTCCTATGTTCAACCCTGGCAAGTTAATTTCATGTTACCGTTGAATCAAGACTTGAATTCTCAGGCGCATTATTACTTTTTATAAACATATCGGGGAATACTTGACTGATTTTCAAAAAATACTTTTTTCTAATAAAATTCAAAGTTAAGTTTTTGTATTAACCAAAACTTTGTTGGAGTTCGACAAAATCTATTTCAAGGTAAATTTTAACGCTTTGCAAACAAATATATCCATCACTTTACTGAACAGCAAAATTAGAACTACATTCACGCTCAGAAATAAAAAAAAAACAAATTTTTCGCGCATCGTTCGAGAACAGTTCGGGAAAAATTAACAGCTCTTCAATTGCTATTCAGGAACGATTATCTAAAAATTAGCGTTTTTTCACAGCGTGACTATAAGGGAGTTAACCGCGGTTTTTTGATCAAAACATGTTCTTTTGAACACAATTTCTTATAAATGAACACCAAATTTAAAAAATGGCCATAAATAAACAATAACATTTAACCCCACCAAAACCATCATCCGAAACCGAGTTTTGTTTGTATTGATTTTGTATTGATTCACAATGTTCATAAGCTATTATATATATATAAAGCGGTACACCAGACACTTACGTTACGTATGTATGTATATATAGCTTAAGTGATACACCCACATATACCTATGTAATATAATGCTTGTTTGGTATAAGGGCATATCGAAGCGGTCATAGCTAGTTGTAAAATAGACCAGTCATGCTTAAAAATGAACACTCACGGTTATAGATGACCAAATTTTTGAACAGTACAATTAAAAAACCCTGGTTATGACTAATTATTTATCTTACATAATAATAATTATTGGAAGCTGACTAATGGATTTTTGGGAAAAAAACTTGTCACTTTGTCAAAATGTTGCACCGCCACTTTCTATTTTATAACTCTTCTCAGAGGCATCGGATCAAAAATTGAAATTCACTACTCCCAATCTTCTAATCAGTGTTCGAACAGTCTTTTAGAGGAATGAGCCTAATTTTACATATATGCCAAAATCACTTCTCCCATCCACATCAACCATTTTCCTTTACGTAAAAGGATACACAAATATGGCGTCATAGCACCAAATCGGCTTAAACTGACACTTTTAGGGGCTAAAATGATATTTTGAGGATCTATGATTACTATATCGGTAGCCAAATCAATTATCCCACTCACAGCAATCATTTTTCGCTTATAGGTATGGGTTTACTTGACAAAGGATACATAATTGTGGTGTCAAAACGCCAAAATGGCTCAGTTTGACATTTTGGGGTCTCAAAATGGGAATTTTGATGATCTATGTCGACAGTCAACGACGCTTTTTCCACCCACAACAATCATTTTTCAGCTATCACTTTACATGACATAGGATATGAATATCTCTCCCAACTCCAAATAGCTAAAACTGATACTTTTAGGGCCAAAATGACAGTTTTGATATATGATTGCTATATCGGCAGCCAAGGTCACTATTCCTACGCCCAGCAGCCTTTTTTCAGCTACCTGTACATATGATCGCATAACACCAAAATTTCTACGTGACCCAAAAACTGACAAACAAAATCGTATAAAATTGATTTTTTGCTCTTGGTGGTACGATGTTCGCACAAACAAATGAAAAACGCATCCAGAAAGAAAGCTATCTGCCTGTAACTTAGTATTCATACTCAATAGAAAAAGGCAAATAAACATATTTAATTAGTTTTGAATTTTGTTCTCGAGGTAACGACATCGCAAAAGTATGGTTTAGCGTAAAATTGTCCATGTGAAAATGCTAATTTTGAGAATTTATAATAACTATATCATGACGCCAAATCATAGGCTGCTTATAAAAATAGCTGGTCAAAATCTGTCTCCGTGAACCAGAGTTGCACAAATTAGTCGATCTTCAATATTTTAATACCTAGCATTAAAAATAGTCTATATCGAGGTTTTTGTATGCTGAATACAATGATGTGGTAGAGTGCAACGTGCGTATTTCATGTCTCTTCACAGGTTTTTAATGAGTTTAGGGCCAATTAAGCCTATATCAAGTATATAATATGTCTTCAATTGATAGGTTACGTACTGAAGGTAATATATACATCAAGCACAACCTGTTACAGGTGATTAAACAAAATGATAACTGAAAAATAAAACCACGCTGCCCGCCGTTTAATCCTCGCTTGCGAGATAGTAGTTGGAGACGTTTTGGATGAGCATGGAACAACATGATATCAAGTTTGCTTAAGCGGCTAACCCTATTGATTCATTGGTTCAGTTGCTATTTATACTTCGAGAAACCTCGGATAGCATAGTAATCTAGATTTATTGAAAATTTAGGTGGAGCTCTGTTCGGACTGTTTGGCAAGCACACTGTTCGAAACAGTCGAAATCCCATTATCCTGCTCGGCTTTATCGTTCACATGTTGGCGTTTAGTCTAATTTTTGTCAACATACCCGATGGTGCGCCTGTTCACGTTACAGACCCGACAACTCTGGCCTACATCGCACCGATGTAAGTGTTTTTACAGTATATGTACAGTACTCACCACAATTGATCGCTGCTCGCTTATGTTTTATAACTGGTTTTTTTGTGCGCTCGCTTGTATACCGATAGCCGTGGCGAATACTGTAAATTTAGTTTGGATAAACAGGCGTTTTTGATTTCAGAATTATTGGCTGAACGTTCGAATGATTAAACCTGCTGTTTATAATTTTTGATTTTATATTTTTGGAGGAACACTTAGTTTGATTACTGGGTTGGTACAGCTGTACTTTAAACAGGATGGATTAACACCATCAGAGCGTCTTTTATTTGGTCAATTTATTGTCAATAAAAATGTCAATTTTTTGTTTTAAGATGGCCTGTTTCACTGTCATACATAGCCTCCAAACAAGTCAACTTTTGTTGTGATTACTGTTCCGCCTTTATGGTTTGTTCGTGAACTAACGTCAGACTTAATGTTGTTTTGCATCACTACGAGAGGATTTAATTTTATTTAAACAATATTACATTTATTTTATATTGTTTGTGGAAACTACTATTTGTGTACAACTTGGAATGCTGATTTTGTGTATGACTGTTGTTTGTTACATGAGTTGAAAAAGTTTTGATGACGCTTCCGAATGATCAAGAAACGGCGTTTTAGATATGGCATTTTTTATACTTTCATATTAAAATTCGTAGACAGCCATAATCTGGCATATTTTTGGGTTTTGGAAAAGTTAAATTTTAAACGCAATTATTTCTAATAGAAATTTGCAATTGTAATTAAAGCTGCTGGAAAACACTGCATTACTTATTTCTACAAAGTCCTAATTCCAAGTGTACATTCATTCGGTGCGACTCATGTGCGATAACGAAGCACACACAGCTAGTTTACGATGTGCTGTGTTTGTTCTGGGTAATTATAGTTTTGTTGATCAGTTTGTACATTATTTGAGATAAATGCCTAAGTTTCGCAGCCTATTCACGAATATTTCACTTCATGTTCTGGTTACAACAAGTTTATATTATTATTTTGTTATTACTTTAGCAAAGAATTGGGAGTGTTCTGTAGTTTCCTACTTGGGTTCGCTGACAGTTGTTGGAATACACAGGCAAGTTGACGTTATTTAAAAATTTGTAGCCATGACATTTCGCTATGTTTCGACATTCATAGATTACCACCCTTGTGTAATATAGGAATGAATTTATAAAAATTTTATTGATTTTGGCGTGTTGGTTTACATAGTTTCCATATGCCGCAATGCAGACAACTACAGTCTGATGCTAAAAGTTGGTAGTAATAAAATGAGGTTTAATTCCTGGCAGACTGTTAGTGGCAAAGGCATGTGAAAAATCGTTTATTATAAAATTATTGGTGTACTTAGATGTTCTCCAATAACCTGTCCATACGGTACCTATCACTGTAATCCTTATGGCTACAGATATCTGGCATGTCCACAGTGGTGCAGGGTGTTGTAGAGAAAACTGAATAATAATGCCACACACGGAAAGAGATGAACCCAGTTTCTTATTCAAGTTTTTGATGGAATATGTGCAAGTTTAGAACAGATTTTATGTTATTTGGGGGTGTTTTTACGCAGTGGAAACAAAAATATTTGCCAATACTTGACGAACCGAGGAGAGCCCAAAAGTTTGCTAGGAAGCTCGAACCGTGCGGCACCCGATTTTGGCCAAGGGGCTCAGATCGGGGGCACTTAAAAATGCCAGAACCCTACCTTACCAATGTGGAGAGCTCAGATTTTTAATTTTACTATTTCTGGTTTGTTTCAGTTGCAGAAGTTATACGTCTATATTGAAAATGATGTACAGTACCCGCCAAAAATGACTGTCGCTCGCTCGCGACTCGCTCGACACTCGCTCGCGACTCGCTCGAAATAAATTTGTTCTAAAAATAGAATTTTCTATTAATTTAAATAGTTGCGAAATCTCGAGCGAGCCACTCGCTCGCGACTCGCTCGAGACTCGCTCGAACTCGCTCGCTCGAAATGCGATGGTCATTTTTGGCGAGTACTGTAGGTGTCCAGCGTTGCTGAGTGCATGTTGAAAATAACTATAACATCATTGCAATGTATTGCAAGGTTTGGTAGCAATAAAATTTGGGGCTGTCTCATTCCTTTTCGTCATGCAGTGCCAATTATTTATTGTGTGTAAATTTTAAATATAAGCAATGCTTTGTTTTACTTTTTTGGTACTCCTACTATGCTCTTATAGAGTATCCCGTTGATAAACATTTTTATTGCCAGTCTAACACCGATATTTTGCGACGTCATGTGCGTCTTAATGTAAAACACTTCAAAATAATGGAAGCGTCCGATATATGTGTTATTATTATATTTTTAGCTCTATTCGATACTTGGCAGTATGTTTCCGACGGATAGTGCCCCGGCGTTTGCACTATACAAATTTTTTCAGGTACATTGTTTTAAACAATCCATCAGTTTTGTAATATTCATACTACCAGTTAGTGCGTCGGCGTTTGGTCTATACAAATTTTTTCAGGTACATTGTTTTAAACAATCCATCAGTTTTGTAATATTCATACTACCAGTTAGTGCCCCGGTGTTTGCTCTATACAAATTTTTTCAGGTACATTGTTTTAAACAATCCATCAGTTTATAATATTCATACTACCTGTTAGTGCCCCGGTGTTTGCTCTATACAAATTTTTTCAGGTACATTGTTTTAAACAATCCATCAGTTTTGTAATATTCATACTACCAGTAAGTGCGTCGGCGTTTGGTCTATACAAATTTTTTCAGGTACATTGTTTTAAACAATCTATCAGTTTTGTTATATTCATACTACCAGTAAGTGCGTCGGCGTTTGGTCTATACAAATTTTTTCAGGTACATTGTTTTAAACAATCCATCAGTTTTGTAATATTCATACTACCAGTTAGTGCGTCGGCGTTTGGTCTATACAAGTTTTTTCGGGTACATTGTTTTAAACAATCCATCAGTTTTGTAATATTCATACTACCAGTTAGTGCGCCGGCGTTTGTTCTATACAATTTTTTTCTGGTACATTGTTTTAAACAATCCATCAGTTTTGTTATATTCATACCACCAGTTAGTGTGCCGGCGTTTGGTCTATACAAATTTTTTCAGGTACATTGTTTTAAACAATCCATCAGTTTTGTAATATTCATACTACCAGTTAGTGCCCCGGTGTTTGCTCTATACAAATTTTTTCGGGTGCATTGTTTTAAACAATCCATCAGTTTATAATATTTATACTACAAGTTAGTGCCCCGGTGTTTGCTCTATACAAATTTCTTCAGGTACATTGCTTTAAACAATCCATCAGTTTTGTTATATTCATACTACCAGTTAGTGCGCCGGCGTTTGGTCCATACAAATTTTTTCAGATACATTGTTTTAAACAATCCATCAGTTTATAATATTCATACTACCAGTTAGTGCCCCGGTGTTTGCTCTACACAAATTTTTTAGGTACATGTGCATCATTTTATACTATTCACACTACCAGTGGTTTGAAGCTTGATTTTCAATGTATAATATTTGTATAGTGTAATGCTAGCTCAAACGTGTGCTTATGACAAGAAGCGTAGTAGACTAAAGAATATAGAAAATAGTTTCCTGACGTTATTAACGCATAGATAGAACAATTTAGTGGTCATTGTTAATGATCAGCAACAAAGCAATGCGAATACAGCTTTTAGTTGTGTATGAAAGGTGTTTAACACAGTCACAATCGCTGTGTGTATCGTATATTACCGGACGTTAATATTATATGATAAATACGTGAATTTTTGACGTATTCATTAATCAGATCGTTTTATTAGCCAATTTTCATTTTTAAACATAATGTTTTATAAAAGTTTTTACAAAACATCTAAGGAGGATATTATTGCGACAGCATATGTGTAGCTAACAAAAACAGAAAACATTAGCTTCGCCATACTGTGTCGCTATAGTCGTTATAATTACTGATCGCTTCTTGCTAGGTCGTAAGGCGATAGCCAATCGGTGTCACATTGTCGACAAAAGCATAGACGTAACTTTAGCGAAAGAAACCACTGCAGTCTTACTGATTTTTGCATAAGCTGTAGTAGTGATCCATTTTCTTTTTCCCACGGTCTTGTACATATTTTTAATACGAATAATATTGATATATATAATTGCATTATTGATGTTAAACATAAAATTAACCCGTTTCAGTCCGGTGCGGCGATGGTGGCATTTTTCTACAGCATCGAACTTCATCTTCGATGGCACTTGCTTATTCTGGTAGTGTCGGCGTTTTGTGGTAGTTTGTCGTTTTTCGTTGTCGAGTGGAAACACATGTTGGATACGGTCAATCGACGTGTTGCCTAGAAGCGAAATATAATGATTTGTGCCCTTAAATTCTGCGCAATTTATTCGTTAAGATCTTATTGAGTTATAATTACGTTCGTAAACCGAATCTTGACGCATTCTTTTTTGTAAATCTAATGGCTTAAAATGTGCTTAAATATAGTGTTGTTGAACATTTGGCTGCTTGAATATGTCATAGAGCCACGGACATAAATAAAGCCAATTATCAATTTCTGTCCAGCTGCTATTCGCGAATCTTTCGTACACTGGTTACTAGGATGTAACGTAATATCCAACCTTGTAATTATGAACAGAATAATGACGTTTCGCGAGTGAATATTTAGTGAAATAAAATGTATTTTAATGCGTTTTGTGAGTCACAGCAGCGCGATGTCCAACATTATGTGTTGCACACTACGCGCCAAAAATGAAAGTTGAATTTCGGGCGAGTGGCTCGCTCGAGATTTTGAAACTATTTAAGTTAAAAATTTCTATATTTAGACGTGTTCGAAGTTTTGGCGCACTTTTTTAAATTTGTTCGAAAGCTGTTCGAAGTTGTTCGAAAAGTGTTCGAGAACGAATAAATTTTGTTCGATTTCTGTTCGATGTTCGTTCGTTCGAAATGTGACACTCATTTCTGGCGAGTACTGTAGATTACATTGTTAAAGATTTCTATTATACGAAATTACCACCATTACTATATGTAGATGATCAATCGGTTAAAAATTATTATTAAATAATTCGCTTAAAGTTGTGTTTGCAATTGCGTTATATTTTTAATCTGGACTGGCAAGACCGATGATTCGTCATCGGGTTACCTGCTCCGTCCGTCCAGTGCTATTACCATCGCTTTGTTATAGATTACATTGCTACAGATTTCTATTATACGAAATTACCACATATTATGTAGATGATCAATCGGGTATATTTTCATTTTAGCAGTAATTGTTGTTGACATTCCATGATAATATATTTATGATATATTCTTGTTAGAAATAAGTGTTATTCTCCGAAATTCAGGAACAGACGAAATCGGCAGTGATTTTAATAGAACAACGTTCGTTTAAAGGCGAACGAATTATTGTATTATATTAATATAACGCAAATATTTACAACGTTATGTTATTGGCTGGCTTATTGCAGTTTGACGAAATGATAACCTATATACTTTAAATTCTAAACCGAGAGATCACGTAATTTCTGAGGCTTAATAATTTCTGAATGTAACTATACGGAGTGTACTTACAGACAGGTAAAACAATAAATGCAGTAACTCTACAATTTTTGATATCGCATTCGTGATTTTCGAATATCTCTCCTTCCATGTACCGTATATCGACCACATTGGTACCATATGATCTCAATGTTCCTTTGACCGTTAAAAAGGACTACTACATGCAGTCTCTGTTGACTTTTCGTTCGTTGGAGTTGAAACAAGTAACATACACATTCTAAAAAAGTGGTAGTAAGTGCACTTATGTCTGTATGCGGACAGTAATTTTAGCGTAATTTTACATTTATCCTACATAACTATGTATTTCTATCTATGCTGAATTATATCAGTTATTGCCGCCAGTTAGTGTTGGCGCTGTCCATAGATCAGATGGTGTCAGCACAGCGTTTGACTGTCGGAACCGGGGTGTAGTGAGCTATTTTTGATCAATCTTTGATTAAAAACGCAATATTGTGGAGCAACGTATAATTACAATTTTGAGCAAGTATGTCGGCCTTAAATACTACCTCATTGCGGGGAGGTGGAGTTCAAAGCGAATTGACCCCAAGCTTTAAAACGGAGGAGTTCAATCTGCTCCAATCGTACTGGTGTTGAATGCGTTCTGGCTTCCAAAAATGAGGGGTAAAGCCGAAAACGCCCGTGACATCTAATACGGGCTAACATTGTGCATGAAATTGGCATATTATTCACGTATGCATTGATATGTATACTTATTTATTGAAAAGTCGGGAATTGATGTTATATTTGTATTTAAGAATTTGATGCAATTGAAGTATGTAGCTCTAATGATGCCGGAATGTAACCTTTCATTAAGCGACAATACCTATGTTACTGTTTCATGATGCGATTTGTCGAACGCAGCAATAACATCAGTTGCCATTGAAAGGAATCAGACGTCCCTTCGATTTGATAGAACTTGGCTGGGGCAGTTATGGTAGTATTTGTTTCACTTGTTGGCGCTGAGTGTGGGCAAAATAGTATTGTGCGTAAAACCAGATGTACAAGTGTTTTTCTTGGAGTACTTGATCGCATAACAAAGTTTTTGATAGTAATTATAATCCTAGCTATAGTATGATTATTGTATGCTCCCTGATTAGTGTGAATATAATTGTGTCGTACATGCCGAAGCAGAGGATCAGACAAGAGGCCCTGGTCTAGGTACCCCGTTTCACACCTCTCCCACTCTGCGCTGAAAATTTTAAAAATTTTATCAAAAAATAATAAAATTGGGTCCTCGGGGGTGTCGTCAACTTTTTTCATCACCCGCTCCCACCTCCCCCAGACAAGATCCCCCACCGGCGGCCCTGGTTCCGCCTGAGGCATCGGAGCGTCACAATGTATGAATTATGTTATTTTTATACTTTTAGTCCCATCATTTTATCTTCTTCATTTAAGATGCAGAGATGGATGCCGGTGTGTGAAGTATAATATATTCCGCCACTCCACATCCTTTGTGTACGATCCATTTTGAAACCTGTAAATCTAAACATACCGAATTACTAATATTGTTATAATACATGAGCATAAAAAATAAACTTAGGTTACACCTATGTTATGTTAAACTAAACGTGTTAGCATTAACTTAACTTTGTAGCATTGTGGTCTTGCAACAAAAATATTGGTACCTAAAAGTAGAAATCATTTATAGTCGACGCTTAGCTAAGGCAGAGCGTACCTTAAGACTATTACCTTACCCAACCTATGGTACAACCGCCATTTTCTCTATATACTGTCTTTGTGGCCTTTTTAGTTGGTCCACTCACACCGTGCGCGCATCTCTGCGAAACGATGTGACTTGATTTTATACATAAATTATTGAGTGTCTGATTTCTTGTAATCGTGGTTTACTTATATAGTGATCACATCCATTAGAGTAAGAGATATTATATATTTTGGAACATAGCGATGATAATATATTCAAGCTTAGCCTTAAAACCGTTGAGTTATGTAACAGATGCAGTTGTTTGAGTCACCACTACTGTAGCGTTTCGATAATTCTTCATAGGTTTTGCAGCTTCTCAGCTTAAATTTCATGCCGTGGAATTACATTTTATATATCTGGATTCAGCTTGTCTTATCACAATATTTATACCTAAACACTCGGTGGTAATGCTGGCAGTAGTCAAATTTTGATATCGTGGAATTACTTCATATATATATATAAGCGTTGTTCTTCTTATCCCAGTATATAACTAAACTCTTGCTGATAACGTTGGTGCTTGTCTGTTTAACTTCCAAAAAATCCCTATCACACGGTCCAGTGATTACTTTTAGTGATTCATATCAATCTGTATTATTTAATCTCATAATCTGATCAACTTTTGCGTCTGACCAACCATTTATTAGTGATATCGGACGAATTCTTCAAAACGAAGACAGCGTATTATGACTTCTGCTTGAATTTGGGGCATGAAGTAATCTGGTCAATTTTTGCGTCTGACCAACCAATTATTAGTGATATCGGCCGATGGAAAAGCAATCATCGGACGAATTCTTCAAAACTGAAGACAGCATATTATGACTTCTGCTTGACTTTGGGGCATGAAGTAAGTCTAACATTTATGATTCAAGCATGCCACGATGAAGGACGTAAGCTAATGAATTTAGCGCCGTCCTCGATATGCTAAACCTAAAGTGTCATATTTATAAATCAACCGTAGATTAAGACCACTACCAAGTCGATGGCTGCCCATCCGTGAACTCCATGCTCTATGTGGTTGATTGTTATCACTGCAGCTTCACGCCTATTTTCTTGAATCGAGCCATGCTAAACTGTCAAAAGTACTGTTGACAGTGATATTAGAAATAGCAGTACGTAACTTTTTATATGTCATGAAAAACCTAATCGCCATCATTGCCAGTATTAGCGGAAGACACTATAAGATGATATCTAACAATAGTTATTAGTGTAAATTTTACTACTCCACATTTTGTCACAAAATCAAGTGCAGTTTAGCAGTTTACCTGTGGTAGTACTAGCATAATAGTATATATCGGTACATACACAATTATTGTATGCCGTGTTGGTGCATTATTTATTTATATGATACGAGCACGGCATATTTACTTGCAACTGAATCATCTGAAAATGTGCATACTAATATTGTCTGCTAGTTTTTCCGCAAATATCACGGTGGGAAAAGTAACAAATAGCAGTTTATGTTCATGTGCTACTTCTTGCTCACGATGCAAGCTTATGTCAATTATAGGCTACGAATTTATTTTATTATCACAGCAATCCATTAATGTTTTTCCTTGAAAGAACGACTTCTATTAGAGAGGGTACGAAAAATTACACACATATAATTAAATATATATATGTATTTGTAGAAGATGCCTGCGACCGACCAGGATGGAGTTCACTATTCTCTGAAGGGCTAGGTATTGACAGGTATATCTGTGTGTAGTGGTACCTGTATATATTTTATTTTGGCATTTGGCATCTGTATAAATTACTTTTTGCTCCGGTTCCTTCAATGTCAGTACTTCAGATATATATTTTTTACTTTTGTTGTTTTAGTATTTTTATTTTTAACTCAACAAAGGCGCGATTATGGCGTTTGTTAATTGCATTAGTAAAAATAACTCTGGTCTGTTTCTTTGTTTTATCTGGTGTAGAATTCCATTTGTTAGCAGTTTACTTGTACAAAATATCAGTGGCCTTAGGATCACAGTAATATACTCGAGTGCTAAATACAGATTGTCTGCAGGATGTTTATGTAATACGAATGATGGAATTTCAAGGTTAGTCACTCTCAGTGATAATATTAAAAGTATGATGGAAGGCCGATCTTATATTAAAACAGACAAAAACAATTTTGTAGATGTATATATAGTTGTTAATAATTTGTTCTTATCAATATATATATCTAAATTTTGTGCCCGAAGTGCTGTGCGGCCTTTTTTATTAACTATTGTCTTTGTTACAGCAAATAATTGAAGTATGTGTTTACAGTAAAATACATTTTAAAGCGTTTAATATATATATAATTACGGATATTGTAAATATTTAATATGGTCGCAATAGAAGAAGCTGAATGACTAAGTTGTGAACCGATAAAGTCTATGTTGGCGTAATGCGTTCAAGGCTAAAAGCATATAACTAACCTATATATG
>JASANE010000417.1:0-25759 GCA_030248225.1 Trileptium ribeirensis | reverse complement strand
ACATCTAGTTTACATATGTGCGATAATATGCAATGCATAATAGTACTAAGTTTCAGCGTACTGCAATGCCAAGTAAGTATGGTGTTTGCCCACCACTGGAGTATTGTTATAGTGAAGTTGATCACAACATGAAGTATACGTCAATGGAATGTCAGACACAACTGAAACGAGATCACTTAAATACAATAAAATTCTATTTGACAAATGCATTTAAAGTTTTATTTGATTTTCTAGGATCTCACCGAACACACTAATTGCGATATGATTTATTTGGTAATATTTCATGTTGTGATACCGAAAGCGAAACCTCAAGTTTATGGAAATGAAAAGCAGGCAGTGATCCTGCAAACTTCAACATTAGCCTATTGTGTGGCTTTGTTATTCATATTTGTGGTGTCAATGTAAGAAAAGACGCGTCATGGCGCATCGCAATCATCTTACGCGTGCGATCATGACCAGAAATGTATAAAGACATGCGAAACATAACTATAATAATGTTCGATTGAATTCAATATTATATTTGTTTGTAATTTAAATCTTATGTAGATTTAATGTGCACTCCATATTTACCGAGGGGCAGGCAGCTTTGCAGTCTAAGGGTCGGATACCCCGAAGAGATATTTGCTCACGCGATGAGGTCCCGCGCGAACAGCCCCCCCCCCGAAAGCGCCCCGAAAGTTGTTGCAATTATTACCAAATTAACCTTTATGTTTTTCGCATATCTTTCATTTGGACATAATATTTCGCGCTGCAGCAATTTTGATGCAGAAATTCGGGAAGAATAAAAGTTTATATAAACTTCGACAGTTGCAAAAATTTACCGCCACTTCCTGTCCTCCTCCCGCCAGAATCATTTATCCGCTTAGTTGACGGTACTTGGGCACGTATTGTGCAAGCCATATTTTTGTATTCTAACCATAATTCATTCTTACTTAGCGTCTAGTTATATTTTGTACCAACTTAAAATTTCATCACGCATGAATAGGCTACTGTATTTTCACAAGGTTATCCCTACAACTGAGCTTCTAAAAACCTTCAGAAATGCAAATATATAAGCGTGGTCGGACTCGCTGATACTGAACATTATGAGACACCTTACATATTGAAAAACATGGACTGAATAAATAAAATATTGAAAATACCGAATTAAGGAAATTATAAATACATACTAATTTCTTCAGTTTGTATAAAATAAGCGAAACATATGGTTGCGTTAAAATTCAGCAATTTTTAGCACCTTACAGCGCTGGTTCTAAGTATAAAAAAATCGATAGTAGTAGCAATGAATTACATCTCAAATTTTACACATTACGTTATTAATTATAGAGCGTATTCTGTAACAATGTTTATACTTTCTACACTAACTACCTGCCACCAATGTTCCTTAATAAAAATATTTATGACTAATTAAAGGAACATTGGCGCAGTTTAGTAGATAGCTTATTATGATTCGTTACTGTGTTTGAATTACATATATGAATTGCTAATCGATTTATTAACGTATTTTACGACATGACACCATATAAAGTGTTTTATTTGTTTCCTTGAACATTTGGTTTTGTAACAACAAATTAAAGCTCAAGAAATCAAAAACTGGACTAATATATTTTTGTCGCAGAACTATGACGGTCGATCCCTGGACTTTGGAGTATGAGACGATCAATCCCACTGATACAATAAAGATTTTTGTGAAAATGTTCCATTCTACACGAAATTGACATTCGCAAAACATATCGCAGAATTAGCATGATCTTGTACCCGGCAACTACGAGAAATAGGAAGACTTCGAAACCGCCTGGATATTTATGCAACTGATTCAATCGTTAGACTTTTCGTCGTTTCTCGAATTGACTATTGTATTGCACTATATGGCGTTAGGCAGCCGGTTTACCTCTGGCCACTTCGTCGTCTTCTCCACAATGCCGCCAAAATTGTTTCCGGTACTCTTCGACGCGAACGTATAAGCACCGGTTTAAGACAACTACATTGGTTGCCACTAGATAGATGGAATTAAGTATAAGATACTTCCTCCTGCTCATCTACAATGCGTTAAGTTGTAACACCCCATCTTATATTGTTGATATGCAAAACCAATCGTCAGCGGCCCGGCTTGCCAATGAGCGAATACTTCGTATCAATTAAACATGAACCAATAGTTTTTGTTTTCTGGGACGATCGTGAAAGGAACACCTTACCAAAGTATTCTACGGAAATCCAAATCTTGATTTATCCGAATTCAAATCTAATCTAATAGAAAAACTCATCTTTTCTCTGCTTTTTGACGATGAATTTTTGTAGCATCTGACTTCTATATTGGAGTTCATACCCAGCGCTTTCGTCACGCTTGTGCGAAAAAGGCGCTTTACAAATGTATTATTATTATTATTATTATATAACGTCTCGCACATGCAAATTCATCACCTCAGAAGCTCTCATATACCCATGAAAACAGAAAAAGATGATAAACCGCTTCAAACGCGTCTGAAGTTATTCTCTTCGCATAACACAAATTAAGCACAACGGTAAAAGTGTCAAAGGGCAAAGGACTTGTAAGAATAACGGGCCTGTTAGCCGCTGTTATTTGTTTGGCGGCATCCAACGCCAGTACACATAAAGAATGAGTCGGTGAATCCATCGCGCAAATTGTATGTATCCCGCATAAGGCGCTCCAAAATCCCGTGATATATGACGTCGAAAGCCCTGATTCTACCAAAAACTTCAAATACAGGATAACTACTAAATGTGAATACGGAAGAACTGAAACTTACGTTCAGAGCACCATTCCTTAAATCGAATCAACACACCGGCATAGCCATTGACAGATTTCTTCTAACTCTGGCTGAAGACTATGAAAATTTGCCAGTCCTTAGCTGTTGTCTTGAGGTAGATTAACGCAGTCCGCATGCACCCGGAATAAATTCGCGGTAACATCTAAGTAGCGAGGTTACAAAGCAAAAATTGCAGGCGTAAAAAAGGGTGAGAGGGCGGGCGCAGGTAACAGCTACTCCAGGGGCGGCGATTTCTTTCCGCGTTAGGGGGGGCCAAGCATATATTGTATATTAAGCTCACAGACATAACACAACCGCTGGGTTTTAACATCAAACCGGACCAACTATGCAGAAGTAATGCATCAGTAATGCAATAGCTAACCGTCCGAAAACTAAATGCTTTTTGGTCTTGAGGGTTTCGTTGAAGAATGAACGGTTTCATGTAATCCCACATCAAAAAAATCATTCCCTGAGAAGCGCCTACATTCTATATATACGTTGGCATCAAATATTGGGGGGGCAATGGCCCCCTTGGCCCCCCCGGGGATTGCTGCCCATGAGCTACTCAAACAGAAGAGCGAACTTGCAATAAACTCGAGAACATAAGCACCTGCTTAGATACGCAGTAGCTCACACCTCATTTGCATATCAAATGAGGCAATCGCCAAAAACAGCATACATTCAGACTGTCGCAGTAAAAATAACACAACAAAATCAAAACATATAATTTAATCTATATTGTGTGGTTTATACTTCATTTATTCACTTAGTACCGACTGGGGCCAAAACTGGTTTCACAACATTCGTTGTAGTTTTTCTATTAACTGAGTTTGTGGTTATTTTTATACTTGCATTGTTATTCCCTCGTTTTGTTTCTTAAGGAATCGAGCAACAAACTTTTCAGTCAAGTAAACCGGTTTCGATCGGTTGCGTTTAATTTTTTTAAACAGTACACGACGAACAAATTAGTTCCGTCGAGAAAAGGTCAATTTGTTGATATTCCAACCAGGTGTATTTGCAGTAACAAGAGGAGAAAGGATAACACTCACGAAAATATAGATACCTAAATGTTTAAACCAAGTAACAGCTGTGAGATAAATATGCTTTTATACTATTTGACACTTTTTGGTTTTACTGTCACTTACTAAAAGTCTATGCAATGTATATTCAGTATTCTTGCAAGAAATTAAGATTGAATTTGCTAAACTGTGATAATGAATGATGCAAAGTCATCTGGAAAGAGTTAGGCCATGTTGTATCATATTATTTCTACACCTATTTATCGAGTCTTTAATATCCTGGGGCAGGTCTGTCATTATAGATGCAATTTTGCGATAAATGTATCAATTCGAGGGTGAACTGTTGTTAATTCAATAAAATCGAAGACAATATAATTAGCTTTACAAAACTTGCCGGGCACTGTCTTATTTAGCCTTTGTTCATGAAGGCTTTATAAATATTACCTAATATATTTCTAAAAATATTTTCATTTTAAATGGGACTAGAATAATTATTATAGTCGCCACACTGTATCTAAATTTGATTATCAACATTTCAATTCAAATATATTCGTATCGCACTGTGAATAAAATGCATCAAATTTTGAGTCACATTTCGGAGTAAGACACTTGAGAATAAAATTGACAAAACGGTAAAACCTATATAACATGCAGCATTATATAGAACTTCTGAAATTATACCAACAGTGCATAACGCAAAAATTCACAATATCTTGCAAAAGATACATATAAATCTGCGCTGCCAAGGATAAATCAGCTGAAAATTTGGACTCTGTTGCTCTTGAAAACACCGTGAGAGAATCATTGTTGCACATTGGTACGGCATGAGCATATCAATACCACTGAGATTGTGGCGACACACTTTGTTCCCGATGGCCACTTTGACAGAATGTATTATATATTACTTAGGGAAGAGTGTGACACTGCCCTGCACTCACATAAGAACCGGTGTTTGGGGTCAACGGATATCTGGAAGAATACTTTGATTGCAATAATTTGGGGGTAGGCAGAAAAACGACGACGTCATCGAATAATGTAAAGTACACAAGCCTGGTCGAGTGTCAAATCTACAAATTCTAATGCACTCTTTATAGCCCTAAGTTAATCTCACTCAAATTCGTTTCCTTTGAAACTAATAGACAATTTACCACGTATTTTAATCGTTTAAACCTGAGAATACAATATACTCAATGAAACACACTCTCGGGCGCACCATAAAATTCTGTCGTGCAATGTTGAGTTCAAGTGTTTGTTAGTGATAAATGAGGGTTGTTGCTGCTCTCTACTTAGCCATTTGTCGCGGCCTACATGGGAATCCTGGAGTGGTTGGCAGCCGAGTTTTAGTGTATTTATATTTAAATGTTTCGGAGATGAATTGTAGTTGCGGTAAACCCAGAATACGTAAGAAACTTTAAACAAGCCATTTTCTCTTCCAAATCGCACTATCGGACGCGAAGATAACGACTTCAAAATTGTAAGTTTACTTGCAAAATAAACAAAACGAAAAGGAATCCAAAAATTATCGAATATTTCTCATCAATACATCGATAGTCATAGAACGAAATACCCAATATATACTTCCACTAATTTAGCCAAGGCGCGGAAATTCCCTGCAGAAATTGGGAAGATATCAATACGTCCCGTGACGTTCCCAACAATGTGACACGTGGTATCAGCCAATACAATACCGATTTGTTGTATTGCTGTCAGTCGCTGAAGATGTATCGTTGCAGACCCATCACGAACCCGACCACGGGGGAAAGATCGCTGTTCAAATACCGATAGACCAAATTTGACAGCACTTCGCCAGACCGATGTACTCCAGACCTCTCATCACGAGGAGGCATAGCCATTCGACTCCACCGAAGCAACACCAGCCCGAATTTAGCACAAAAAGCACAATATGACGATATAGATTTCCTTCCCAATCGTACTAGAGGACGCGAAGACAACGAGCTCAAAATTGAAAGTTTGCCAACAAAATCAACACAACGACAACTAATCCACAAATATCGCATATTCCCCATCAATACATCAAGCCGCCAGATATTCTTATGAAATTGTAAGAGCTAAACTTCGACTTTAGCGATGCCATCCTAGCGGAAAGTGAATTTGTTGTGAAATTCGTATAAAGTTTAATTTAAGAAATATATACTTATAGTTATACCAAAATATACAGCCCTGACCACCGAGGAACAACAGGTGGTTCGACAACAAATTGGCTGCACTTCGTTTGCGTACTATTTTAGTTCTTAGTCCACATTCGCCTAACTATATAATGCAGTTTTAATATTCATTTGTTTTTATTTTATCGAAGTTTGGCACATATTTCAACGCATTTAAAGAATATTTGTAAATATCTGTGGTGTGTCTAAAATAATATAATAATTGTCGAAAATTAGTGTCTAATATAAAATAAAAACAGTTAAAAATAAAAAATATATTATGTATAATAAAGTAAAAACATAATAACTTAACTGTCTAAGACATCATAAAATAAAATAAGTGTCTAAAATAATAAAAAAATTGCAACATTATGCTGTTGAGTATCTATTTATCCACTTTGTGAACAATATTTGTTTGTAATGCATCATTTACGATAAGAAAAGATATTTGTTCGGCAGCCACATTTTTCCCGCATATTTTATATTGTAGATTTCGCTGAGTGAAACATACTTTTCTTTACAGATTACAAAAGCTCAGTTGAACACTGCGTAACAAATGCATAGTCCAGCTCGACCATCGGTGACAAATGTATGGCCTAGCTAAGCTATTCCAAGTTTTGATAGCCGAGCTGGACTATCTGCGTGACATAGTAGCTAGTTCAGTTGAACGCGTGACACAATTAGGACCACGCGCACGCATCTTATCGTAAATGATGCAAAAAGGGTGTTTTGCACAATTGCACAACTTACCACCATGGTTATCAGCGCTGAACTTGTGAATAAAGTTAACTGATAAATTCATTGGTATTATTGTTTAAATAAGGTCTGCATTCCAAAATTAATAATTTCATTCTTTAATTGTGGTAATGAAAATTTTTGTTGCGCGACCACGTAATTGTACCTTAAGAAGCGTCCTACAGCTATGCTCTATTATTCAAACATTCAACATAAACGATACGCTGCGACAGTGTTTTTCCAACTTTTATCAAGTCATACATCGTACCAAGTACAAAATATGTTAGTAATAAACCCTGCGGTTATGAAGATTTTTTACCGTTGTGTTCACCCTAATATCAGTCATTATTTCGGGAAAAGATAGGTATGACGCGTTTACTTTCTGACCTCAAAGACGCAAATAACCAAATGTAGTTATAACTTGTAGGCAAGGACAACCGTAACGTAGTAATTATTAACATATTGCGACAGATACTACTCCAAGCAAGATACACCATAAAACGTGCTAAATTAGAAACCAATAATAACAAAGATTTTTACTAAAAACAGATTATCCTGTTGCTAAGGTACTGATTATCCTGTTGCTAGGTTACCGCGCTAAACCAGCTATGTTACAACAACGGCTATGGCTCGGGAAGAGACAGGCAGGTATATATAATTTTGTTATCATTTATTGCAGTTAATTATCGGGACATAGCGGTGAAAGCATTGCTCTCAATGTATCTCTTTCCAAGACCTGGGAGAAAACAAAGTCCACACTGTTAAACCAAAATCACGTTGAATATTGTTGTTTTCACCTATACAATAGTAAGCGGTAATGTGACGTTACAGAAATTTTCACAGTACAAGGGGCCTGTCTGCTGCAACTTCAGGCTTTACATCTATCCGATAACCTTTTTAGCAACTGAATAAGAGAGTAAAAACTACCATGTTTGTGTCAAAATAGTGTAGGTTATTCCTGTTATTATAACTTGAGGATAACGGTTGGTGTTTAGTTTAAATTTTGACAGTGTGTGTACCTATCATATACATACTATATAGTCGATATTTTCTTATCATCGTCCAAACTACGGCACAGATTGTTAAAAGCAATACTGTCGGCCAAGATTTGCACATATTTGGTTGTCATAATACATGGTTTTGAAATTGTTGGTTCCATTGAATGTCATGATTTTAATACCCGTTATGTCTATTTTTTGATAAGCAGATATTGCTGAATTCTTCCCAAAATATATGTATAGCTATGAAGCTTTTCCATTATCCCCCAGCCCGCATTTAGTCAAAAATGGTCAGATTCTGGAAAGTTTGGTATTTTTGTGAACCTCGAGACCTCCCCTGATCGTTTAGACCAAAAATTGAATTTTTAAAATTTTAGATTTTTTGGGTCCCAAGGGTCCCCCTTTGGGAACCCCGAAATTTTCTCTTAAAATTCATTTTACCCCCATTCGACGCGGCTTGACGAGCTGAATCGAATGGTGATATTTTTAACAGGATTCAGTAACCGGATCTTAAGTTATGGCCAAAAATATCGGAAGCTGAGAGGCTCAGCAATTGACAGTTTTTTTGGCCATAGCTTTTATCGGATTCCGTTATAGATAACACCATTACACTCAGCTTATCAATCTGCGTCGAATGGTGGGTAAAAATTCAATTTTTAAGAAATGTTTTGGATTCTCAAAGACCTTGGCACCCAAAAAATCTAAAATTTTAAAAATTCAATTTTTGGTCTGAATTATCATGGGAGGTCTCGAGGATCACAAAAATATCACACTTTCCAGAATCTGACCATTTTTGGGCAAATGCCGGCTGGGGGATAATGGAAAAGAACCGCTATGAAATACATGGTTATATAGTTTCCGGATTAAAAAGACCAAATGTCATTGCTAACATTTGTAACTTGGCAACGAATGCACTGATTTGCACAAAGTTCAGCTATGAATGAATTGATATCTATTAATAGAGTTTATTACTTATTCATTTCGTTTGATCTAAATATTAGTCATTACTAATCTGGCTAGCAAATAATTAAAAGCAATGGCGCTAAACCTAACTGTCCTAAGCATCTAGTATTGTGCGTTCACACAGTTAGGTGAAGCAATATTCTACGGCTGCCATCAATGTTACCGCGTATCTATTTAGCCGCACAACAGAAACTATTTATAATTTTGAACTTGAAAGTCTATTAATATAGTCGTACGATTAAAGCCAATGGTATGACAAAGAATAATCTTTGAAATGACAAATTATCGTAAGTTATCAAAGTTGCAGCGTTTAGCTTAATTCTTCCTGCAATATACCTTAATTGCGCCAGTTCACGTCTTATCGTGACATAAATTTCTTTAATTTTGATAATTTTAACTACCAAACACTACTTCTGTATCCAGCTATTTTATTATTGGCGCGAAGAAGCAACGAAGTTCCATAATAAGACAAAGCCAGTTCGGATATGCCTGTGGAGTTAAGATTCTTACTTAATTTTTTGATTTGAGTTTTTTCAGAGCCTATCATCGGTGCTATAGGCTAGCTTCGTGTACAATGATTCGTAGACAATGAAAAAAATTTGGATTTCATTGTGTAACCACTCTTGTTTTCATTGTCAGCAGTTTCGTGCTTAAGCTTGAGTATATATTATGAAAGGTCACAATTTTTATCCCAGGGAATTCGTGGTCTGGAGAATCAGGTCGTTGATTGTCATGAGTTAGGCCAAAAACCACATGGACTCATATCGCTACTAAAAATGAACTCACATGATATCCAAATATAGAGCACATTTTTTCAAACAAATCTCTTCTTTTAATCTAGGTCATTATTTGCGAGGTTGCACTGCCTCACTCTCTCAAAAGTGTTGTTTGAGATAAAATGCACTGGTTTCTATTTGTTTCTTTCGTTTTTCACCAAGTCAAATGTATATCCTTTTTAAAATAGAAAAGCGAAATATAATAGTGATAATTTCAGATTTTTGAAAGTAAAACGCTGAACCGCACGACAAGAAACTACCAGAAAATTATATTTCTTCAGCGAATCCTAGATTTATCTGGAATCGCCTCAAAATAGACGTAAACATAAAGTAAAACAAACTTATTGTTAATGACGCTTGGCATTAGATGAGACAGGCGGACGTTTTTCTCGAACAATCTTTGACAATGATTAGTATAAAAATTGCTCTCGAAGCGCGTAACAGGAAGAGTGCTTAAATAACGCTACTAGCATTTAAACGGGCAAAAAATGTTTCTGATTGCCATATAGGCTATTTAAAATTATAAAAAAACCGTTCTGCATTTAACTCATCTCGGAAATCTACTATAATATAATAGTTGAACGACCGTCTATTCCCTGTAACCGATTCCAAACTGAGCTTTGTGTTTAGGGTATATGTTGTTGGTCGAAACATGCGAAATTTTTATGTTATGTGCGTCCCATTTGTTGTCGCCATAATCTGTAGTGAAAGCGATATGTACATTATAGGTATCAACAACAATATCTTCTGGGAAAGAAACTGTCATATGTCTGCACATATTTTTGGGGTTTGGTTCTCCATATCAAAAAAAATAGGCTATTTTGTTTTAAAGCAGTAGCTTTATAGAAAAGAAAGCTAACATTGTAGTACTTTGTAGCAAACATATTGCCTAATAATTGCAACTTTTACTACTTTTGGCTATGTCCAGATGCGACGTTGAGGGTTTAAACGAATTTCTATACGTTTCCAAATCATATCCCATGTGGTTTCTATATAACGATAATTTACATATCTAGGCATCATAATTTCCTATACAATGTATTCAACTGCTGTTGTTGCGTTTTTCTTTTTCAAATAACATTCGTTAAGGTCCAATCCTCGCGGCTGTTGGGTATTCGCAGTCCGAGGCACTTAGGATTTTACTAACTTGTACTTACTGAAACAGAGTCAACCTCATTAACGCAGATATAGTTGTGAAACATGCGTATAACTAAATTTTTAAAGCGTGTTTGGTCGAAGCAATGTCCTGCTGTTTTGCTATAACTAGAGCAAGCAGCGCGCCGTTTTCGGTGTTTGAACAATCAGTTTTAGCTATAACTGAGATCGGTAACTAAATAAAAGAAGCACTGCCTTCAGCATATCCCCGGTTTTATATCCTACTTCTAGCTCTTTGTCTAATAGTAGATCACCAACGTGTGACTATAAATAAAATACAAACAAACTTTGAACACAAATATGTCAATCGGGAAGGTGCAGGTGTACTATTTTATGTTTGCTGTAGTACGTAAAAAGCGTTAGTATCATAAAAATTCATACCCACCACCATGGGCGCCCGCAAGGGGGGCAAGGGGGGGCACTTGCCCCCCTCTGGAAAATAAGTTTTCATCAAATGATTTATCTGCATGCTATTCATGTCTGGTTGGTGATAGGGTGACCGGTGACTTGTGGCAGAGAATCTTGCATTTCGCTTATCACAGTCACTACCACTTCTGCTTTATAGTACAATAACCGCCACTAGCTTTGTTATTTTAGGCTCTATTAGTTAATTGTTTACACTCGTAAATTCGTTAGACACATCGTTTTATAAACAATGGATATTCGAAAGTTTTTGAACAAAGATACTAATACTAATTATAATACTGACGCTAATAATCCTCCTAGTCCTAAAATGCCGAGAACGTCGTCAGCGTTATGTCCTGAAGCGACATGTTCACCAACTTTAGCTGGTGCAGAATTCATTCAACACACAGCTCCTGAGCCGTCTACGCCGCGTGGCAATGATATTGGCGTGTTTGTCAATAAGCAAAAAACATTAAGCGTCCTTTTCCCACAGCCAGTACAACGTGGAGTTCAGGGCGCTTTCATAAAGACTCCGTTCGTGAAATACAAAGATTTCAAATTTGCAGACATTTTGGATCAGTTAAATCAGCTTAAAACGACTGCGTCTGGGAAAACCAGACATGAAGCACATCAGTTGCTCTGTTGCGTCAGTACGTCCAGTTTTCTTTTTTGTTTAGTGACAATGGCCAGATATTCTGCTCTACTTGAGCCCGTAGCACCGTCACTACAGGCCGTGCGGTTGGATCTCGTTAAAGTGCAACTCCATATTCAAGATTTGTTTTCCTGCTTCAAAAGCCACCGTGAAAATGCAGAGAGTCAATTTAGGGATGACGTTTTGCAGAAAGTCTCTGAACTGGCGACTGAGCTGAACTTTAGAATAGAGGTCCCGCGGCAATGCGGTCGACAGCAGCATCGTGCAAGTACTGGCGCGGCTACTGCAGAAGACTACTTTAGGCAGAATATATACAATCCATATCTTGATTCGCTAATTTTCGTCGCTTGAAGCTAGATTTTCTCAAAATAACGACGCCCAGTTTCATCTCTGAAACCTTCAGCCGTCCTCAATGCGTGAAATGGCATACGACGACTTCCAAAGTAGTGTTAACATAATTCACCAGGCTTATGGAATTGACAATTTTGAGGTGGAAGCATCTGGATGGTATCATGTTTGGAAGTCGAGAGAGTTAATTCATATGTCCTTAACTGACCTACTGAAGCACACCGAATTTTATCCAGCAATTCGCCATGCGATCCTCGCTCTGCTGATTCTTCCTGCTACTACCTGCACCGTTGAACGGTCCTTCAGCACTCTCAGAAGAGTGAAAACGTGGCTACGCTCCACCATGTCTGAGGAGCGTTTGTCTGGTTTATGCATGCTGAGCGTTCACAGAAAACGGGTAAATTCGAAGAAACCTGATTTCATGCAAAAAGTGGTTGACATTTTCGCGAGTGACCGAAGAAGACTACAATTTTTGTTTAAGCAGTAAGGTTAGCTGTTCTTGTCTGTTATACACGTACATTTTCTAATGTTGAATTTCTTCACGGCTAGTTTCGTAACCACATGACCGAAAGGTAGCGATATGTCATGCCCCCCGCTGGAAAAATTTCTACGGGCGCCCTTGCCCACCACAGTGACATGTTATACAGCGTTGCATGCACTGACACCACCTGTACATTTATTCCTTAAAGTTCTTTTTCTCCTATAAAATGAAATCAACTACAATGTAATTCTTGTTTTTGATAAAAATACAGAAGTCATAGTAAAAATGGACTATCAGAAGCATGTTGAAATGCTGGCATAGCAATCCTTATTTCAGGCCAAAACCAATGTAAATTACTGTCTAAGATTTGCGAATGACTAGCCTGACCTGTTTTAGATCAAATAATTGAATTCGCATTGTTGTACATCATACACATTTGCTTGCTGGAATTCGTACTCAGTCCATTCAGGTTGTAACTTTTAGAGGAAAATAGCGACAACTGTTTTTCTTGCCAAAATCAACTCAATTATTGGTGTTGTATGACTCGAAGTTTCTCATTTCATAACTAGATGTTGTGCCATTAATATCGGTATGCACGAATGACAGCTTTTTCCAGGCAGCAAAGTATTGAATTCCATTTTGGGTAGCAATCTATGTCAATTTTATATTTTGCTTAACCAAAAACATTTATCTTCACAGGAGAGCTATGCGTATCAAATCAGCTATAGCTGCTACTCCAGCTGTAATATGCATATCTGATGTGTATTGGGTTCTCACCAAGTATCTTGACACCGATGTACAGTGTCACCTCAGGCTTTGCTTAGAATAATTTATTTTAAGGCAATATTAAGTTTTCTTGCCTCAAATATGTACAGTATTCAAACGTGTGCTCTTTGTGCTTTTGTTTAAACCTTTTGTGATGATGTGGTAATATATTTGGCCTCGTACATTTTTGGTAAAATTTTCAGTTTGCGTTTATCTGTGCCGTGACCCATTTTTACTTGGTGAGCGAACTCTAACAGTTGAGCATTAGGAGATTCCCCAAAATGTTATATAATTTGGCAGAGCAATGAAACATACGCAAATATTGTATGGTCCGTTAGAAGACGAAAATAATATTTTTGCTTTAAGGGCTCACTGTTATTTTGAAACTACACTAGTGTAACACATTTTTAATTTAGCTTAAATGTAACAATAATACGTACATAATTACCTATTCAGAAACACATGCATGATTCAATCAAATATCTTAACACAACCATCCTGTGGGATGGTGATAAAAAAATCAATCAAAGCTGATTTTACGACGGCGAATTTTATTAGTACATCATCTTATTAACACATCTACTGATTCTACATTTTTACATACTACAGGCTGTGTGGTGTAACCATGGCAAATAGATTTACGTATTTCACCTGGATTTCAGGTTGCTATTCTTTGACTTTTTGTTCTTTTCGGCTGACAAGTGTTGTAAAAGATTGTGAAAATTATATACACAGAATGTTATAAGCTAATGTTATCTAGGTATCATGAGACTTAATATAGATCAATAGTGAATTCTTTGAATTGATAACCTAGGAACACGATATTCTCTGAAGTGATATTAAATATAGAAGAAGTTTATTTAGAATAGCGTCGTTTAGAAATATCATTGGAATCAAAACTATAGTCAAAGTTAAATCCACTGTTATTGTTGGAATCGGTGTCATTGTATTTCGCAACTGTATCGCCATTGTCGTTGCTTCTGTGTTGTTGGTTAACAAATGGTGTATAACTTGGCGTATTTTCGCCAAAATTCAGAACTACGTTGGCGTTATTGGTGGTGCTACTGCACAATGGATCATCGTAATCTTCAGAAATGTTTATTGTTCCTCTGCGATCAATACGTTCATGGAACGTTAGATTAAATCGACGACGTAGCTTCTTGCGTCTGTTGCCAGAATCGATGCCAGTTTCATTGTGGATACGAGAAATATCCTCGTTATCGTGTTGTGAAAATGTATCCTCTTGCGGTATAGTAATATCTTCAGGTTTAATTTTGCGAGATAACGATTTCCACGTGAAAGGATGACGATCAATTTCATAAGATTTTGAGCGTTGTAGCAATGTTTGGTCCAGTTTTTTCGAATCACGTCTACAGCATTTAAATAGTTTAGGAAATATGCTGGTCCATTGAAATAAATATCGTAAAATGTCGGTTGTTGACGGTTTAGGACGTTCCTTTTCTACTTTGTGCTCCAAGCGACGCTGCTGCTTCGCTGTTTCAGCGTCGTGCCATTTACGAAGCATTTCAATTTCCGTAAGTTCCCGCTCTTCTTGTGGGAGGGGTGGTTCCATTTTGTCGTACTGCAATCAATGCAACATTTGTTATTCGTCACATTTAACATTATAATATAATTATAGCTTTATGAATTGCACCAACGTTCAGTTCAGTTTAATACAATTTACTCGGACACGGAACAAATTTTATTAGCATTTAATGACAAAGATTATTGAAATATATTTATTAGAAAACAGCTTCTACTTATTCTCGACAACTATGATACAATGCAGCTAAACAAATGTTTCAAGTCGGATGTTAGTGATTCTAATAGAGTTGTTATACTTTTACCAGGCTCATAATTCAGATGACTTGCCAAACCTTGTCTATTCAAAATTATAAGATTAACGCACGCCCCAAATTATGTACTACAACACAAGGCAGAAAGGTTGTGCGACAAAATTTGTTGCAAGCTGTTAAAGGAATAAATGCTAAGCACGCATTTCATGCACATTGTCGTAATTATCCAACTTCCACATTAGTACGCCATGTCTTCTCGTTGTTTTTGCCTCGATGCATAAACGGTAAGTTCTATAAATGACATAAGAACATGAACAATATTCTGAGATATCGGGCGAGAAGTAATAAAAGACTAGCTTGTCAACACACGAATTAATCGTAGCTGATTAATTAAGACAACCTGTACTTACCTTTCCACATGTAATGTAATGTCTGAGAGCGTACAGAAATCGTATGAACAGTCGGCGCATCTAAAGCAAAAATTAATAAATGCATGAACTACGCTACTATAATAAAACGTTACTTTTTCGCAATACTGTGCAAAACTGCACGTTACCAAGAGCGTAATAGTTTTAGCAAAAGTCATTAAATGAATGGATCATTGAATAAAGCATTTTTTCGTTTTTTCAGGCATGTCCTACGTTATGAAAAGGTTTGCAAAGGACATTTCGTGAAATCAGTTCGTTAAACACAGAGGCATCATCGTTAAAGTTGGGTTTGGAATTAAAATCTAGGATCTCAGGGTTACTGTTAGATGATTAATTAATAAGTGATAAAAGTTTCGTAATAGTCGAATTTACTTGTGGGTTCAATTCACAAATTCGATAAAATCGTATCCATATCTACGCAAAACTCGAGCTTTTAAAAACCTTCCCCATCATAAATTTCTCGAAATCGCTTGCTTCAGATTTTGTGTCTATTACATTGACTACGGGTGCTTAAACGAAAACTATGACACATCGTCGCGCTCGAATGTTAACACGTGTTAAATTACGACGTTATCTCGTATATTTATTGAGTCGTAAAACAGATTGGTGTCCTCCAGATTTATATGCGTGCGGGTTAATGACATAGTTTTAGCGGACGTTTTTGTGAAAGAGTTTATTACGCACCGATATGCTTTACGCGAACAGAAAAAATGTAGGTTCATAGCTGCGCAGTTCAATTCTAGATATAAACGCAGTCGTTTGAATATGAGATATAATATTCGATTTGACGTAGCCATTTTGCATGCATGAAAACAATTTTACTGTACGTGACATATTACTTCGCTGCATTTTCGTTTTATTGGCAAAATTCTAAGTATAAATCTGTCTAGCACACTGGCATGTTTCGAAACTGGAATAATATTACTCCGCCATGTTATATATTGGGACCGATTGATGATGTATCGACCAACTTGAAATGAACTGCGAGTAAATCAAATTAATTAGGCTAAAATACGAACCCTGCTAGATTTGACATGCAAAATCTGTACGACTTTACATTACACAATTTTTGGAAGAACCGTGTAGTTGTTTTCGAACAGTGGAAACAAATCAAAATGGATCGTAAAATACTAGACCTGTGAAATATTTATGGCAGGCAGGTTGATATGCTGCTGCACAAAATGCTTTCAAATTTACAAGTATAATTTTTGTGTAACGAATTGTAAAACTATAACAAACATGTTTTATAATCGTTTGAAATCACACAGAAGTGCAAGGCATTTATGAATCAACTTCAATATTGCATCTGAATGCGTAGTACAGAAACTGCTAAAATGTAGCCTCAATAGTGGTTGAACTTTTAGGCCATATAGATTTCGCTAACGAAACCAATCGAGTGTGAGTTGTGGCACGATGTGAAGGAAATATTTTCAAAAGGATTATATTACTGTTGGGAAACATTAATATAAAGCAACCCTGTCTTAAACTGCAACTAGATGTCATTTTAATTATTTTATTTCAGTCCGAAACATATGTCGCCTTTAGCGAACTACGCCACAGTACTGTATAATCTAAGCCAGAATTATTACAAGACGAAATTAAGTCTTCGACTAGGGTGTACAGATCGTCTCACAACGAGTGACCAATAAGCTATGTAGGCTTCGTTCAAAAGAGGGAAAACAGATGATAGTGCTTGTGCTTTGTGAAATTTCATTAAATTTTTGTAATATCTTCCATGGTGAAGTTGATAGTTAAATTTTGAACGAGATAGATTTTACGCCGAAAATTTTATTTCAGCTTAAATGCAAATAGACAAATATAAGACATTTGTGATCCTTCACTTTCATGTACATTATTCCGATTACGGTCACGCTGGGCGATTTCAATTTTACTATAGCAGGACAGTATATCCAAACACGAAAAACTTATCGTAGCGATATATATGACAAACAACTGACAACTCACACAACCGATTAAACACAATATTAACAGTGTTTTATTAATCATAAACGCTATTTTATAATTATCCTATAATTAGCCAAGATAATAGTCACTGCTGAGTAAGTGAAATAAACCGTAAACAGAACTGGTTTACCGTTGGATTTGCGACAGTATGAAGATTAAATATTGCCAAACCGAGCAGTATGTTGACTGTCATTGCGACTGGATACAAAAGAACGTTATCTGTTGACGAGACGACGGCAGCGACTACCCATGATGTAACATGTAAAGGAACGATTAACCAGAGTGATTTTTGACTGATTCTGAAACAACACCTGGACAAAACCCTGGCATAAACAACATTAGATTGATAGTATCTGAATGAACGACGAAAACATCGCAAGCTTAGCCTACTACTGTTACGCTTTTAGAACGCTTATTCTACCGATACGTGCGAAGCTGGCGATTAAAATTTCTGATTAGAGTTTCGCTGGAAATATTCCCAATTTTTTATTAATATGATAGTCGATATAATAAATATTTACAAAAGTATAACTTAACTGCGACATTTGATAAAACATGAAACAATACATTAGTAACATTTGCCTTAGTGCCAAAAGCTATGCTGTGGTCCGAGCATACGTATCGACAGCATAATGTTTTCAAGATCCTCAATAGAGAGTCCGAGATCATCCTTTACATAGTTATCACTTTCCCGTAAAGTGAACTATATACACTATACAGTCTATAGTAACTCAATGGCAACACGAAATCTGCACATAACAATTGATAATGGAGCATTCAAATAATATTATTGTGTAAGAAACATGCCATATACCGTTTTCATGACATCAACAATGAAGTTTAAGGTCTCCGCCAAAAAATGAATTAACAGATACAATATTGACTAAACCATTGCTATATCTCGTGCTAAATTGTTAAGTCTTATCAATCGCCATTGGGTTGTACCATCAGGTAATTGCGGCCATTAATAATATGGGCGGAGTCTTCGGGCGTTTGTAATTTTTAGCCACTGTGTTCATTGGAGATTTAAATATGTTGCTGATATAACGGTCTTTATAATTTCTATTGCAAGAGACCAATATCATTTTTTCGAAAAACTTCCCCGTGATCAAGAAAAGTTAAAATATATTTTTCATTACTAAAAATACTTAATTTGCCGTGAGATAGATTATCATGCACCTCGGTTATTGCACTTATGCAAAGTTTTATTAGAGCAAAATGTACCGCAGGAACGAATAGGCAGGTATCTGTATTTTTTACCATCGTTTGCGGTAAACCATGGTTATATAATGGTATACAATGCCTTTATCTGTATGTCTAGTTTTGTAATAGCAGGCATTACAAATCAAACTTTTAGACCCAATGAAGTTGAATTTAGTTGTTTTGTCTGTGACATAGTAATGGGTAAACTGATGCGACCAAAATTTCAACAGGACAGGTCATATGGGATATGGCACACGCGGGCATAAAATCTGGCAAATAACTCATTTGGCAAATTATTAATAGAACAAAAAAAAACAAAAATCTTCATGTCATAATCACGAATTTCATTGCTGTTTTTGTATCAGGAAATGTATTGGTGTTATTGCTGAAACTTGTCATTTACTGGCAGTATTTGCTTGATATTTTGCAGTCGAAGTATCTTTATGTTGTATGCTTTATGATCAATATTTTCCCAATCTTGTCGAAACCACCTAATATATAAGGAAAAGAATTGCACTGTACCACAATTGGCGGATAAACTGTTCCCAATTATGGCTTTGAAATATTTGGCTTTATTTGGTCAAGGCTTTGCTGCGCGTCTTTCGCCTCTGCATCAGGTGGATATTTTTGACTTCGTGATGATTTCGGATTTTGTGCCAAAATAAGGTGTAAAAATATTTCGCGTGTCAGAACGACACTAAATGTTGTTTTTACGATCACCATTTTTGCAGTGAACAGTGTTATCGCAATTAAGGCGCAACTGTGATTTATTGTTATGTATATATATAATGAATTTAATATAGATTTGCGATTTAATATAGAGTTATAGATATATTAGATATACATGTATTTATGATTTAATTAATTAAGTATTATATGATATTATACGATTTGTGATATGATATGGTATGATTTGTGATGTTTGGGATATGGTTTGTGATATGGTATGATATGACTTGCGATAAGATTTAAATATGTATATATTTAATATAGATTTTAGGTCAATTGCGATATATCTAATTATTACTCATGCCCATTTTCCCCAATATTTGCGAATTTTCGAGAAAAGGCATAATTTAAATGCAAGAGACTAATCCATTGCATTTTCATGCATATATGAAACATATATACAAAATTTATATTTCTTTCATGTACGTGAAAGCACCTCGACCAAGTGACATATTAACATCATATAAGTAACGACATATTCAAAACTTCTGTACGGATGCTGCTAGATTAGCACAATCTGACTAGTGCTTAAAAAATAACCACATTTAACGCTTTTACAACATTTTGTACGTACGCAGCCGATGTTCGCTGATGCAACGAAGCAGTTATTGCAGCATCGAAATGTATCATTCCTCCAGCTTCGTTCATCACAAGCGCCGTCCAGCTAATTACAATCATTGGAACAGCGACAATCCATGGAAATTCGTATTGAAGCAGCGCCCAATGTCTACAATCACAAGGATGTGTAACAAAAGTTATCGCTGTTATTTAAGTCACCAATTGGTTGTTTCAATATATAATTGCATTATCATTTCCATTGTCAAATATGTATAGATAAATGAATCGTCGATAGCCACATCAAGGTCTGACTATTGCGACGCTATAAAATAATTCGTCATACTTTAAATATGATTTAGTTGCGTAGCTCTATTTGTAACAGGTAATTGACTACAAAAAATTTCACCCTAATTTACAGAAGGATGATCATCATTTAGGTTAATAAAACTACGCACATCCATGGAACATTTAATTGAATGAAACTTACACACACAATTTTACGTAGCTAATGCTATCGGCAAATACAATTTAATAGTACATAGCGGATAAACCGTGGTCGATCATATAATTCCTGCTAGATAAAATGGTAAATGTCATATTTAACTTTCGCAGGACGCAAATGCCGATGCATGTAAAAACGGCTTTAAATTTCTTAATTTTCATACACATGTGATCTACATATAACCATTTATGATATCTGAAATAAAATATTTAGTCGATAATCTAAAAATACATTGTTGATGGAGGTGTCTGAAATGACATAAACCTAATACATCTGAAATTATATGTTCCAAGTCTAAGTTATCATTTATATTTGTAAAAAATCCAAATCGAAGCTGCACGCTACTTCCCCACTGAGCTCAGTTCGAACAGGACGGTTCTTCTGAACTCCCTTATCATGATCGCTGCGGTGAAAAATACCAAATAAGAATTTAATTCTGACTAGATTTGATAAGTCCAATTAGTAAAATCAAATGATTTACGGAAATAACTTACCGATCGACATAGATCATGCATGGTGCGCACGACACAATCGGCAACAGCGGGAGGAAAAACCCACAGACAGCAATTGAAAGTGGCGACATGAAGCAACCGTTTGAGATTAAATTAGATAAAATAGAAAACGCTTGTATCGCTTGAAATAGCACAAACGTAAATACAACCATGTACAAATAGTTGATTGTACTGTTGACCAACAGGCAAACCAGCTAAAATTATTACACTGAGATACAGTCAGATGTTGCCAGCTTGGCAATGCCATTTTTTCGTAAACGTATGCTGGAAAAGAAACGCGAAAATTCTAGCAACAGGAGAACGAGTTTTAAAAATTCATAAAGAAGCTACCAATTTATTTTTACCCAAGCGTATCAATTAAGATCATACGAACCAAAACTCCTTTATATTTCGGTCTTTAGTAAGCTTGCATTGTCAGCAATTTTTCTGAAAACGCTCTTAACAACGTAAATATCGTCCACAAAACGAAACGTAAGCAGACTCCAATGCTAATATGGGATGATTGCTCCTCGTATTATGATATGGGATTGCTCAATCTAAAGCCTGTTATATTGTAAGCTATGCTTCTAGAGTTAAACTCGTTAATATTTGTGAACCTACGTAGTTTCGACTTTGCCATATGAATTCATAGTTTATCGATTCACATCAACAGAATAAGCGACATATCAAAGTCCTCAATCGCTTTCTCTTAGTGCCATGTTAGTGCCATAGTGATTCTATATGTTAGGAGCAACAAAAAAGTTCTCCAAATAGAAGATTGATGTCCCCGTGGAGAGTTGAACACACACGTGCTGGACTGGAAGGACATAACAGTGTGCTAGGCTATTCGGCCACGTTTTAACATGCATACACTGCATTACATTGCGCATCATTTGAGCTGTTGTGCGGGTTTCTCAAAGAAGCTTAAGACGTTGCACTAGCATTCAAGTCTTAAAAATTTAAAGCGGGTAAAAAGCAATTAACTCTAATAAACAGAGCGGGTAGAGCGTAATTAACAGCAATAGATCTAACCCACATGGTAGAAATAAAATATGGAAAGTTAGCTACTTGAATTGCGCGGTTAGAACCACAAAGCCGTTACAAATTTGCAGAGGCGATTTTTATTACCGTGTATTTCCTACCCATGCGTCTTTCTAGTGTATTCAACCGCCGAAAAAAATTATAAGGATTGCTGCATCAGTTGTTTAGTCTACTCAAAGGTTACGCAGCAGCAGACGAACAATTAATGTAACAATAACCAACTATTACCTATGGCAAGAGCAACTGTAACAAACAAAGTTATGTTTGATCTCAGACTCAATTTTACAACCGTATAATGTTTTCAGACCAGTGCCAACATTCATTTCACACATAAGCCATTTGATCGAGTTAGTAAACATAATTTTAATAATAAATACACCTTAAATTTACTTATGCTTTTCGGTGTGCCTAGTGGATTTATTTCAGTGTATATTTCAAACAAAATTTTATCACTATTTGCAACAACATGTTTTAAACTTTATTGCAAATCCTTGAGGCGGCGAAATAACTTAATTCTAAACTAATGCTTCGTAATATGTGTGGTAAGTTTATTGTCTTGCGAAGGTTATAATCATTTGTCTAAAGTTATAGTACGGCCTTTTGTATGTTACAGTTTGTAGATAAGGATTATATATCAACGTATACGATGGTTGTTCGCAGGGTTAAGTCGTAACGTATTAAGTAAGCTAGTGTCTTTCCTGTTGAAGATTGTTTTCCAAAATTTCTTAAGCTTGCTTTTGAACTGAATGAGGCCCAACCATTATGTAACCCGCGTGAGTCCTAATTTAGGCAGAGTATGACAGCTAAATTAGGGGTTGCACAGTTGACACAGCCTAAACCACAAGGTGTCGGAGATCTATAAGCGAATATGTGTTCGAAATTTATTACAGTCAACTATTTATTACACCCAATATGAGATATAACATACACATCAACAAGTAAACATACATTCACTTACGTTAAATTCAGAATGTACAGGATATACGATAAATTTCTCCGATTGTACGAATCCACCGAATAGCAACACTTCGTTCACTGATTGTACACGCAAACTGAGGCCCTAAGCTCACGATGCAAACCTTTAAATAATCTTTCAACACCCTAATTCTAGGAACCCGACTAAAACCTGGTTCTCAAACCTCTCTAAACCCTTAGATTTTAATATAACGGTTGCCAACCGGGTTACGAATTCTTGGAACTGTGAAATTCGCTCTCTAACATAAGTTTTAATTTTTGCGTTAGAGAGACCCTTTTTATGAAATTCTCGGAATCCCTAACTCAAAACAATTTTCATGAAAATCCAGCAGAAATACACTTACATTTCCGCTAATGTAAGTGTAATAGTTAAGGCACCCAGTGGCTACACTCAAATCCGATAGGTACCTAAACTATAGCCCTGACACTCAAATTTTACGATTTTATATTATTTTAAACTCTCCCAAAGTTATAATTTCACGAATTTATGAAAATCTTATTGCCAGAAATGACCGAGGGGATGAGGTCCGTAACTTCTTAATGGGTGGACCAAATGATGCCAAATTTGGTATGTATTATCTCCAACGTGCCCTATGGCATTTGGCATCAAAATCCGTATATGCCTAAATCATCCCCCCTGCCTATTTTCCCACAATTTCTATAGTTGTTAAAAGTTTTGCTTTGCTGTACTGGGAAAATTTGATCTCAAAACTATTGCGATTTTCTGACTCTTATACATATTCCATATAACTTACACATAATGAGCACAACAAATCATACACATACTTTCATCACATAGGCTAATTTACATGTATTGTATACGACTCACACGTAACAAATACAACAATTTCACACATGTGAAAACTCATACTTCAATTATACATGCGTTAACACACGAAATGTATGCATGCAGTAAACAATATACACAGCACATACATATTATACACGTAATAAACAGATGACGCAAGACCTATATTTTCCCACCGAAATGATTCCCACGGTAGTTCATCACGTATAGCGGTTATAGGCGCAGTGAGGCAATATCAAATCGGATAAACCAATTCCCTCATGTGAAGTAAAGTTAAAGGGCTTCGGCCCGTCGTGTTTGGGGTTCACGACTTAATACGTCCCCCAGCTTCACATGAGGCAATTTGTTCCCGAGGCCATAAATCGTTACATTACCCCCTCCGTCACGCAAAATTTGTCCTCAAATTTCAAATAAATTTATCGTAGGGGTGAGATTGAGATGCAAAAAAACTATATTTGCGTCATCTATACTTTCAAAGATTATACATTTAGTTATGCAATTCATATTAATCATTACCAACAGTCTGTTTATTGTTTTATTTTAATACTCTTCTGAAGATGGCCCTTTGAATAAAGTTCATAGTGAATGTTCAAATTGTCATAATTAGGGTGATTCACCATCATCGCCGTACAATATCATTAGTTAATTTCGCCACAATCGTATTTGTATATCGACCAATTATCATATATATGTCTCCGCACACCATCGTCCACGATAATATCATTTACATTACATGCAACCATCACACCCATACACGTCCCCAGACATTACGTCAGTAGTTGATTGATATAACATATGTTTTTTGTTAATGATGGAAGCCTTACGTAAGATGTTGGGGCAGTTACACAGTCGATCTGACGATGGGACGCCTTGAAAGTGACTAAAATGTTCGTCGCTCCTTAGTTGATGACGCAGATAATGCCGGCGATGATGTGGAGGTACTGCGTAATACACATGATCCACTTCCCAAAATCGTTCCACAGCATATACTCATGAAATACACACAAAACTTATAAAGACACATATCAACATGCGTATAGACATACCAAACATTTTTATGTATTTCATTACTACAAAATAAGTAAATTTTTATCGTAGTTATAAATTAATACGCGACGAAGAACATATTCATTTCGACAATCATATGACACATATATCCATCCTCAAGTTGAGTTACAGTTGTTTTTGTGTCGCTGGATATCGGCCCACATTTAGCTTACTTACACTTATAGAGACGTACATAGGCATACATGCTTAAATATTTGTATATTTTTTTAACAGTTTTACCCCGACTTTTGCTAAGAATAATTTCAATATAACCAATTGTAATAAATTTAATTTTAGATGTTTTGTTAGAAAGTTTCTATTTAACAGGCATGACCATGGTCTAAGGGAAATCGCCGAAATTTTGAGGTTAGTCCAACTCGGTGGAGGGGCCAGTTTTCCCTAATTTCCCACCAGTATTGAACTACGCATTTTAATCTTCCAAAAAAAATCAGTCAATTATCAGTCAATTTTATTTATGTGCTATTATATACGTACTGCCTTTATTCGAAACTCACATCGTTTACACATTTTAAGCAGCTCTGTCTCAGTAGTCGGCCACTAAAGAAGAAAAAGAAGAAGAAAAAAAATAATATATACTTTCCACTACCAATGATTTATAAAAAACTTGCATTCGTTGCATTGCGACGTGAGACCAAAATACGCCAGATATATCGGATAAATGTTACTTTAATATAGGCGATAAAGCTGATAGTTGATTTCGTAACTTTATTTTTCCAAAGATGTAGCTAAAACCTTTGCAAGCGCCGAATAGCGCTTATGTCAATATTTGTACTTTTTTTTGGTTGGAGGCTCGGGGTCAAACAATTTAGACTTTACTATTAAAACTTAGGCAGCATATTTCTGAATAACATGTCTTTTACATTTGATATATATTAGACGCGGCCTTTATACGTTTCATTTTCACCCTTGTAAATATATTTATTTTCGAGAAAATAATATTTTCTTCATAGCAAGGTTTGATACAT